>CAUYPK010012340.1:0-56998 GCA_963574355.1 Loris lydekkerianus | reverse complement strand
GTTCACTGCAACTTATTTTTTTTTTGTTGTCATTTTTTATCAATTGAAGCATTTTTTTTATATATATTTTTTTTTATATATATTTATATATTTTTTTTTTTTTTTTTTTTTTTTTTTTTACTTTTATGACTTCCTCCATTCAGTATTTTGAAACTCTTCCAATTCATAGTATGCATTAAGAGTCATTTTTTTAATTGGCTAGTTGATGTCTATTGGATGGATGTGCCACCATTTGTATGTTCACTCTACCGTTAGTGAACGTTTGAGGTTTCTCAAGATTATTATGAAAAAGATGCTGAGAACATTCATGTACAAACCTTGGTGTGGACATGTCTTTCATCTCTCTCGAGGAACTACTTCTGGGTAAAATGCTGGATCCTATGGTATATGTGTGTTTAAATTATTATGAAACTGTCAAATTGTTTTCCAACACCATTGTTAGCTTGATGAAATTCCCATCTATTCCTACTTTCCTGAGAGTCTATGCCAGAAATGGATGATGAATTTTGTCAATTCCCGAAAACAAGAGAACTAACTAGGGAAGGAAATTAGTTAAGTTCTATGTCACTGGGCGATGGACATCGGGATTAACCCATTTAATCAGGTGAAGGAGGGTAAAAGAACAGGAGAAAGTTATGATGAAAGTATTAATTTATATGTGAAATGTTAGTAAAGCATAATATAAATATATCTGTCTATATATAGTCATACACATACATTGGTTTTTGTGTATATTTCCAATATTATAAACATATATGAGGAAATTAAAATCCCATAAATGTAATATAAAAAGGTAAAGTAATAACATTATGGGCACTGCAAACTACCATATTTACTGATACAAAATTTCATGATTAAACAACAGAAAATATAAATATTTAGTACTTAAAATGATAGTTTAAGAAATATTATTAGCATTCACAAATGCAAAAACAAAAGTTCAGTTGAGATAATTTGGGAATAAATTTAGGTAGAAGAATTGAAGGAAAGGTAATTGTGTAAAGTAGGAACAGATAAGAGGTAGTTTGGATGTTGGCAGTTAAATTATTTAGAAAGAAAAAGTGTTTATGTATACCTTAAAATTACAAAGATAACAGCAGGAAAGAAACTTGAAGGGTATGAATGAAAGTAGGATATATTTAATTTTATGTGCATCTATGTATGTATTGGCTTAAATTTCTTAAAAACAGAAACTCACCCCAGGATTCAGTGCCAATTCTTCACTTGGGGTGGGCAGTGTCATAAAATGGAGACGGAGGACAAGTGGGCGCAGAGATCTTAGGAGGGAAGGGAATACAAGTGCTAGGTTACCTTGCGGTCACATTTTCATAAGGAGCCATGTAAATCGGAATTTACTCACGAAAATTGTTTACACTTGGGGCATTTTCAAGACTTACTGAAACTAATATTATGGCTTAAAATAGTGCGTCCAAGGGAGAATGTGGGGTGGCATTTTTCTGATGCCAGATCCATTCGAGGAGTAAAAGTCTGATATTTTTCTTTCTTTTTTACCTTAATGTCAAAGTATTGTGGGGATACAAACATTTTTGGTTAAATGGGTTGCTCTCGTAATGCCTGACTCAGGGCAGTAAGTGTGCTCATCACCCAGACAGTGTTCACGGCACCCCCTTGGTAGGTTTTTACTCTCCCTCCTTCCCAACCCCTGCTCCACATGATTCCCACTGAGTTTTACTCTCCTCTGTGCACAAGTTTGCTCATCATTGGTTAGTTCCAGTTTAATAGGAAGTACGTGCGGTGTTTGTTTTTCTATTCTTTAGATACTTTACTTAGGACAATGGTTTCCAGTTCCGTCTACATTTTTGCAAAAGGTCTTAATTCATCTTTCTCCATGGCTGGGTAATAGTCCATAGCATACATATACCACATTTTGTTAATCCGTTCATGAATTGATTGGCACATGGGTTGATTCCACATCTTTGAAATTTTGAATTGTGCTGCAATGAACATTAGAGTGCAGCTGTCTTTTACATAAAATGACTTATTTTCCTTTGGGTAAATACCCAGTAGTGAGATTGATAGATCTCAGGGTAAATACCCAGTAGTGAGATTGATAGATCTCAGGGTAAATACCCAGTAGTGAGATTGATAGATCTTAGATCAAAGGGTCGATCAACATTTAGTACTTTGAGGAATCTCCATACTGTTTTCCTATAAAAGCATTCCTTTCTCTCTACATTGTACCAGCATCGATGGTTTTTGGACTCTAAGAATAACCATTCTAACTGGGGTAAAATGATATCTCCTTGTGGTTTTAATTTGGATTTCTCAAATGATTAGTGACAGGGACATTCAGCTTATATATATATATATATATATATATATATATATATATATATATTTATATATTCTTATTGGCCATTTATTTATCTTATTTTAAAAAGCTTTTAAATTTAAAAGATAATTTTTTTTAAAGAATATATATATAAGATAAAGCTTTTATTTATCTTATATATATATTCTTATTGGCCATTTATTTATCTTCTTTTAAAAAGCTTCTGTTCATGTCTTTTGCCCACTTTTTAATGGCGTTGGATCTGTTCTTTTTTTTCTTGCTTTCTTGCTTTAGTTCTTTGCAGATTTTGATTGTTAGCCCTTTATCCCATGTGTAACTTGTGGGTATTTCCTCCTATTCTGTAGCTTGTCTATTTGCTTCTCTGGTTATTTCCTTATCAGTGCATAGACCTTGTACTCTAATCAAGTCCCATTTAATTATTTTGCTGTTTCTGTGATTGGCATTGGAGTCTTTTTCATAAATTCTTTGCCTATGCCAATATTTAGAAAAGTTTTTGTCACATTTTCTTCTAGAACTCTTGTGGTTTCGTGCCTTTCATGTCAGTCTTTAACCCATTTGAGCTAATTTTTGTGAGTGTTGAGAGCTGTGGATCTTGTTTCTTGCTTCTGCATGTGGCTATCCAATTTTTCCAATACCATTTATTGAATAGCTCTCCTTTTTCCCAGTGTATATTTTTGTCTGCTCTGTCAAATATCAGTTGGGTAAATGTGGATGGTTTTAAATCTGGGTTCTCTGTTCTCTTTCATTGGTCTATGTTTCTATTTTTGTAGCAATACCATGCTGTTTTGATTAGGAAAGCCTTAGAGTCTAGTTTGAAGTCTGGTAACGTGATGTCTCCAGACACGTTCTTTTTGCTTAAGATTACTTTGGCTATTCAAGTTCTTTTGTGCTTACAAAGGAAGTGGAGAGTTATTTTCTCTAGAGCTGTAAAACACGATGTTGGTTTTTGATATTCTAGATCTGTAAAACATGATGTTGGTTTTTGCACTGACTCTGCTAATGAAAACCAGAAGAAAGCAGCCATAGCCATACTCATATCAGATAAAATTGCTTTAAAGTTAACAATAGTAAAAAGAGATCATCTTATTTTTGACCAGTCACACTTATCTGGCAACCCTCCACGGGCTTCCACAAATCAAAAAGGCTGTGAGGGTAATGATGGAATATGCAGCTTATAATCTAGAAGAAGTCAACAGCAGAGACTCTCTTTGGAGAGTCTTGCAGAAATACAGTGGGGTAGCATACACCCTGACATCAGTCTTCTCTCAACGCCTGCTTACTGCAATACCTCTAATAAGACAAATGTGAATGGAAACTGGGGGTTAAGGAAGCCCCTGGTATGCTGCTCAAGTATCTGCTTCCTGCCTACATAGTGGCAGGTATTGGAACAAGATGGGTTTGGAAGGAGGGAAAAATGTGAACAGTAAATCTAGTGGGACAAATAGAAGATATCTACGAAGCCCTCCCCTGCTGATCTTTGTTTCTTAAACTGTGTTCATTGTATAATAGAAATATTACCAAGATTTTGTTCTTAACACTGATACCTGCAGAAATTATCATCATTCATTCTTTCTGCAGCCTTCCTTCTAGAATAAATGACTCTATCACTGACTTTGTCTCACCTACAAAGTGCTTCTTTTTCCTTCTTATTCTTATAATCTAATTCATTCTCTAACAAGCCTCAAGTTCTAAATTCATCTGCTTAATGTATACAAAATTATTTCAAGAAAAGAAAACGAATGTTAGTATAATATATTATTTGAATTAGAGAGTTCTGCTATGATAATTATGGAAAGGTTATATTCTTAACCTATATATTAAAATAATTTTGACTGGGGAAAGATCATGAAGGAGTATTTGATCAAACTGAAATAGAATTCCATGATTTGTAATTGTTTTCTAAATATAGTTCCTCTTATATTTAACAAACTAATTTAGATCTCATTGGTGTTGAAACTTAACTTCAATTAATGTATTCTATTAAAATTGGCAGCACTTCTATAGCCTACATGTTGTGAAGGTCATAGACAGATGGTTTAAATTCTGAGCTAGTTGTGTGACTTTGGGCAAGCAATTGATCTTTTCAAACCTTATCTTCTTCTGTAATAGGTAATATCTACCTCACACAACTGTAGGGTGAATATATTTTCTCCTAGTCACTGCCCAAAGGACTAAAAATACAAATTTGAGTGGTTAACACATCATTCAAATACAATATGGTGAGGTACAACATTATTCATGCTACAGAATAGTACATGGAAAAACAAAAATATAAAAGGAGGCACAAATAATACACTGGAGTGCTCAGTACTCCTAAAATTAGACATATTCATACTTGCACATGACATGTTAAGAACACAACAATATGGTGGATATAAATGTTTGGTTTAGGAAGTTATATAACATTGGCACACCTGCTTTTGTCTTTTGTATGCAAGTAGAGTAATATGTCTCCTGACAAATGAATTGCCTTCATTCAGTCTTATGCTATTAAAACAGTTCTTATCTATGTATGTGTTTTGTTATAGTTCTTTATAACAATCTCATGAAAATATTTTTTTTTGGTAAGTAAAAAAAAGCAGGAAAAAAATGTATATGATAGAACTATTGACATAGAAATTAGTTGCCATTAAATATATTTAAGACACAGAAGTTTTCTCATGAAAAAACTTCATTTCTTGGTTTCTACAGGGTCTCCCAAAGGTTGGCAGGCATACGTACTTGGAGAATATTGGAAATTGTAGCTCAATGTATTTTTATCTACAAAATTCATTATATATTTTAGAAAATATTTCCCTGTGTGATTTGTAAAAATATTAAAAATGTAAAATATAATAGGTGATATAGTACATGTATAAAATAAATATGAGCTTCTTAATTGTTCTTATGTATGGTGAACTTTGAGATATATTACAAAAATAAATACATATATGAACTATAAAATTGTATCAATGTTTATTTCTTTAGCATTTAATACTAAGGAATCTATTAGCACAATTGTTTATTTTCTTAGATTTAAATTTATATCAAAATATAACATGTATGCTTCTTAGTCACACGGTTATATTGAGTTAATTTTTAATAAGTTAAAAATTTAGAAACAGAGAAAAGACAAGAGAACTTTTCATGTGTAGTCAGTAAAATTGGTAATATTGACTTATGGAACAGGTTTGCCTTCCGATGTTAAGTGGTAAGTCCTGAGTCAGAGAAAGCAAAATCTTTTCATATGTGGTATCTTCTATAACTGAAGAGAGGGCAAAGAAACCAGGATAGAATATGAACGTGGCTGACACAGGCTTACATTGAAAATAACAATTAAAGTGCATAAAAGTTTGCCACTCCACAAAAATGTATAAGCGAGACCAACAAGTACCTAGAAAAGTGATAAACATCTTTTAATTATCGGAGAATAGCAAAAAAAAAAAAAAAAAAAAAAAAAAAAAAAAAATTCCTATGATACCACCATAGACCTTCTGGAAACGCAAAATAAAAAGACCGAATATATTAATTGTTGGCAAGGTTGTGATTGTGAAGCAATAGACAAATTTCTAGTAGGAGATAAATTGGTATGAACATTTTTTAAGACTGATAATTTCCTATATAGTTAAAAATAACTTACCCCATAGCCGCAGCGTTAACAATGAAAACAAAAAAAGACAGCATTGCCCTGTGCATGAAAATAGATAAAGAATTTGGGATAAATTGATAAAGTAGTCTACTTATTTTCCAGGAGAAAAATATAAAACTACCATTCATTAAGATTGATAACATTGTGGTTGATGTTTTCAAATGCCTTTAGTCACCTAACAAAATAATTTGTGTTACCTTTGTCAAATATTCTAAATAGCATATATTGAGAATATGAAATTCCTATTTATATAAGTTATATATTGGCAGGATCTTATGTTTCTACCTCTAGGGTATTTTTGTAATTTTCTAATATTACAATATTCTTACCTTCCTGGAATGAACTTTGTATTTTAAAGTTTTAGTTTCTTTCTAAAATTTTCTTGCTTCTTTCTCTATATTACAATGAGTTTGGTATTATAATGAACCACCTGTGAATGTGTCTAGGTTTTGACCCAGTTGTGTGCTGGTAGTTCTCATTTTTCTATAGTTCTTTTATTTTCTTCTACAAACTTAGTTAATATATTTTTTCATAACAGCACTCATTTTATCAAGATCTCTACATTTAATAATAATAACAGAAGAAAATCTCAAATTCCCAATGGCTTTATTGTTCAATCACTAAATTTCCTTTTTTAAATATTGCTTTATTCCACTCAGCAGCAGTAAGTAGTATTTGTCAATAAAGTGTAACATCCAAAAATTTTAGGTCTTCTCCCCAGGTTAGCATCCTGCTGTAGGAATCTCGCGTGGCATAATGTGACTAAGGTAAGTATGAGGTCAGTCATCTTTCTGCACTGCAATCTGCTCAAACAAATACCACTCCTAGTGTCTGGGGGCTGCTACCTGCCACATCCACCATGTCAACCTGTAGTTGTTCTGTGGCCCTCAGTGGTCAGGCAGGACCTAGGCTATCGCTACATACGGTGCTGCCTCTAGCAACTGCAGCTGCTTTAGGATTCTTTAGTGTCTACTTCCCTGTTCCTCATGAAAGGCACAGAACTTTATTCCCCTCCCCCCCCAAGTCTAGGATCCCAAAATAATTGAATGAGGTGGGGCCTGGTCTTACTGCGTAAGACCTGCTCTTTCCTTCATTGAACAATTACACCGCTTCTTATGTAGCTTTCAAAACTCATCTCAGGGAGTCTTTGCTTATTAACTATTTCTTCCACTTCATTGTTATTCTGCTATGATTTTATAGAAACTCATGCATAACTTTCTAATATTTATTTCCCATCATAATCTTATATTAAATAGTACATTTCTGATTCATGTTATTCATTGTCAGTTTTTTCCAATTGGAATATAAACTCCAACCGAAAGGTCAACATTTTGTTTTTATTTTCTTACTTATCTGTCAGCATAACCTGGGATGAAGTAAAGTCAGAAATAGTACTTATTAAATGTATTGGTTTCTTATCTGACCTCCTTGCTATACTGTTTTTTTTTTTTTTTTTTTTTTTTTTCAAACTATAGACTGTCTTTTCCCTTTGTTATACCTCTGGTGACTTTCATAGAGTTTGTCTAATGGTGGATATTCAATCAATTTTTATTGAATAAATGCCACAATAAGTTTTATCCCATCAAATTAATTGCAAATTCAAAGTAGAACAGAAAAGTTTATTTCCAACTCTATCCAGAAGCAGATCTCCTTCTGTGTAAAGTCTTTCCTGACTTTTTTTAGACGAATTCATCCTTGCTAAGCATATATGATTGCATATATGCTTAAGAGGGGAAATTCTTCTAAATATATATGTATACATATTTATATAATTCATATAAATATAATCCATTATGATTAGATGTTATGTTTATTTTTTCTGCTAAATTCTAAATAGTTTGGGACATGAAAAAATGAAATTCATCCTCATCTCCAAGCCTAGTGTAATGCAATGATTTCAAGAATAATAAAAAATGGAAGTCGAAGAAATAAATGACTCAAAAGCAGGCCTTCTTGAGGTTTACCCAATTCATCAAAAGGTGTGCTGTTCATCAAATAAAATGGTTTCTTAATGGACAGATAAAACTATGTAACCATAGTATCTTAATGATATAGAAACTTTAACCGATCTACGATGATGAAAAATAATGTATATTTTTATGAGATTGAGGGCTTCTGCAAGTAGTGTCTCAATTTTCTCTGTTTCAGAATCTCAGTTGTTTTATTAATACTGAATAGTCATGTTTCACAAAAGTGTCACTATTTTCTGGATCCAGTAAAATCTTTGAAAACCTGGGCCATGTCTTGATTGCCATTGCATTACTTGTGTCTCTTTCCGCAAATTCTGCTCATCTCATGGGACAGCAGAGCTTGGAGGTACAACACTTGAGACCACACCTCTACCTTCCTTCTTTTTAATTTTTTTTTCCACTCTCTGTCTCTCTCTCTTTTTTTTTTTTTTTCTAATTTTCTCTATTCATATACATGTGTGTTTATTTGAGTAAAGTTATTTCTTTATGGTGATGACAAATACAAACCAGAAACTAACATTAAATCAGACTGTGAATTTATCAGAAAATTATAAAATTATTTCCACATTTAATTCCTATCTTAGCATGATACAAAGGTAAGAATTTGAGATTTGGAAAGAGAAAACCCTAATTTGAAGATAAACGTGATAATTATTTTTTCTATTATGATTTTTTAGGGTTGCCTCGACAACGCCCTTATCTTCGTGATTTCATTTGCTGTATCATTGACCTAATGATATTTTGCAAAGTTACTGTAGATGTTAAAGAACACTATTGTGCAATAAATGGTAGACATGATAGTCAGCATTTGTTCATTTATATGTCTATCAAATATTTACTGAGCAGTTCAATATTCCACCCAGTAGGGGCTGGGATTCACGTTATTGAACAAAACAGATTAATGCCTTCCACTCAAGAAGATTCTATTTAGTTGGGGAAGAAAAAATTAAATGAAATCGAAAATACAAATAAATATGTATAACATCAAGTGGTTGGGGGGGGGCAGCAATGAGATAGCAAAGGTATCGGAGGCTCCAGTTTGAAGAAAGGGAGGACATCGTAGAAGAGGTCGATGCTCAAACAGAGACGTGAAGAATTTGAACAAGTGAGAGAAAAAGACACCTGGGTGAAGAAGTTTCCTGGCTTAGGGAGCAGCAACCCCGAGAGAGAGGCATCCTAACTGTGTTTAAGGAATGGTAGTGATGATAAACAATCCCAAATATGACGGCATTTGGGAGTCTTTTAAAAATCACAGCAGAAGTTATACCCTCATGAGGAATGACAGGAGATACGGCCTCTCCTTCCACCATGCGAAGACACAGTGACAAGGTGGGCGTCTGCCTGGCAGGAAGACAGCATTTACCTGGACAGGTCCTGGCCCTTGGTCACCCAGCCTCTAAAGCTGTGAGAAACAAACGTCTCCTGTGGTGTTCTGACTCAGCAGCTTAAGCTGAGACAGCCTTGTAAACCATTCTAAGACATCTGGCTTTTACTCTGAGATGAAAAGTTATTGGAGGGCATAGGGGAAGAATGGCATGATCCAATTAAATGTGTAGAGAGATCATTGTAGCCATTGCATTAAGAGCTACAGTAAGGAGGTGAAGGTACAGGAAGGTAGATTAATAAAGGAGACAAACACCTCTTATCTTGGGATAAAAATGTGAGGTACCCAAATCCACTGTTTTGGAAATTCTTTGTTCTCTTCTATCCCTGCAGACTGAATACAACAGAAGTCTGGGGAATGGTAGGACGTATACACTTAGCACGTCCCCTCCTCTGCTTTGGTTCCCAGTAACACAAGTCGAACTCCCACAGCATTTAATTCAGCAGTGGTTTATCGAATGTCACCTTTGACCACTTTACTATACTAGGTGGTATGGCAGAATGAACTAAATACCAAGGAAAGCTTTTTTCTTAAAACACCTGTACCCTCATTCCAGCTAACAACATCACTTAATTCCTAATATGTGTACATATTTGTGTTCAACAGCAGGGGAGATACTAAGGGCATGCTCTCTGTCCTCCAGCAGTCATGAAATATGTTTACGAAAAGGAGCTAGCATGAAAAATATTCCTTACTACAATATTAATTGAGAAATTGTATCTAGAATCTGATAACAACTGTGGAAAAAAAAAAAATCCTTGCAGGGGAAAAAAGAGATGAGGAGGAATAAAGCCAAAATGATAATGCTGTGTCTTAGCAATGGGACTATGAGGCTATTGGTGGACTCAGTTTCGCCTTTATTTTTATTTACTTATAGAAATAAAAATATTTCCCTGTCTAAATGAATTATTTTAAAGTGAAAATGCCTATCTTGAGGGAAATATGATGGTCTGGATTATTTAGAACAAATTTTCTGTTAGGAAAGAAATGGAACTCCAGTATACATTATAAACATTAGATCCTAAGAGTTTTTATGCATATTACTGGGGAACATTGGGAGAAAAGCGGGAAGTTAGAAAGGTGGCAGAGCATTGAAAATCAAAACACATTTTTTGCTTTTTACGCGGAAGGAATTTTCTAGTTTTAGGAAACTTAAAATTTGGTTTTGAAGATCTCTTAGAAAAAGAAGGATAGAAATCAAAGACTGGTGGCTTTTAAATTAGGGAATTTAACAGGAGTGTTTTCCGAAATTTACTTGGGACTTCAAAAGTTGGACACTCTAAGGATAAAGATGTCTTCAAATCATTTCAAGGAGAGGTAGAAAAGAAAAAGAAAAAAATTTATAAAAAGAACAGAAAAATTGCTTTCGCATCAATAGTAAAGGGGACATATTAGACATACTTCAGATATCAGAGTATGTAAACCTAATTTACATTATCTATCCTTACTATATTTAAAAAATAACAGCTTGACAATATCTAAAGGCAGAGATGAATTCTCTGTGAAGTTCAACCCTAAGCTTCAGTTTTCCTTATTCACACAGGCTCCCCCAAAGTCTCTCTACCTAATTCGTTTGGTGTTTGGGAGTTTCTTTGTAATTTTCTTTTATTGTGATAAAACATATTTAATATAAAATTTCTCATTTAAAAGTTGAGATTAAGTAGTTTCACATTGTTGTATAAGTTCTGTACCTAATTTCATATTATCCTTTGCAAAGTTGTCCAAGTTTTATATATTTGAAGATACAAAAAATATGATTTGCTGTTAGATATGGAACAGGAAATTATAAAAAGGGATGTGAAGTGCTTGAAAATAGGAAAAACAGACTTTCAGAAATGCTTAAGGAACAAAAACAAAATAAAAGAATAAACTCTCAATTGTAATTCTATACTGGTGCAAGTATCATTCAAAAATAAAGATAACAAGGTAAAGGCTTTGTGTCCTGATTCTGGAAGCTATTATATAAAACAATGTATGTTTTAAAACTCATGGGGATACACACCAAAAGAAAAAAAAGGTCAATTATATACTATGATAAACATTTTGAAATTGCAATTTAAAAAAATAAAATAAGTAGAAGGGGGAAAATTACACCAAAACAGGTTTTTGCAGAATACATTGCTGAAAATATTCATCATTTCTATATCTGCCTTACAGGAAATGATAAAGGTAGTCATTGAAGCATGGTACAAAGGATACTAGATAGAAGCTTGGAGACATATAAGGAAATGAAGAGCACCCCAGAATAATAAGAATATAAATAAATAGAAAATGTCTTTTTTTTTCTCATGATTTAATTGTTTTTAGAAGATTCTGGACTGCTTAAATGATAAAAAAAAAATGTATAATGAAGTTTGTAATATAGTAGAAGTAAAATGTATCATAATCACACAAAAAAATAGGTAAGAAGTGGATAGAAGCATTCAATATTCTTACTTAAATACTATATTTGAAATAGTATAAAATTACTTAAATTACTCAAATTATATTTGAAGTGGCATATTGAAAAGCATCAGAATGAACAATTAGGAAATATGTAATCTAATAATCTAAAATATTTTTGAGCCAGGCTTGGTGGCTCATGTGTGTAAGCCTAGCACTCTGGGAGGCTGAGGCAGGTGGATTGTTTGAGTTCGTGGTTGGAAAACAGCCTGAGCAAGAGCAAGATCCTCACCTCTAAAAACAGCAGGCATTGTGGCAGGTGCCCATAGTCCCAGCTACTTGGGAGGCTGAGGCAAGAAACTTGCTTGAGCCCAAGAGTCTAAGGTTGCTGTGAGTTATGACGCTACCAGGGGTGACACAGTGAGACTGTATCAAAAAAAAAAAAAAAAAAAAAAAAATTTGTGATAAATGCAATACATTTAATAACCCTCTAGTCAATTTTTTGGGGGTGGGAAATGCATGTTGTAAATTATCAGTATCAGGAATAAAAGGAGGACAGTATTGATTATCTTACAGATTTAGAAGGGATAATAAGAAAATTTTATGAATAACTTTCTTAATGAAAACCTTTCACAAACAGCATGGTGCTTCTGTATATGGATAATTCTCAACCCCCCCCCCCACAAATTTTGCAAGATGTCTGCAATTAATATATACACATATGTGTATGTGTATGTATATATACATATATATATACACACATGTACATATAATTATGTGTGTGTTCTCTTCTATGAGATAACCAGAATATTTTGTATGATTTGTACAGTAATTTATAAGTATGTCATATTTCTGTAAGACACTGAAAGGGAAGTTATTAATTGTACTTAAACTTTTAAACATTAAAAAAAAAAAAAAATGAGTGTTCTGGTATCCATTAGGAAAGAATTGGTAGTTTTTAGAAAGATTTTAAGATAATGCCAAAATAAAAAAAATGGTGTTTAATGATTGCTAAATTTGCCACTGTTCAAAAGATCTTTGAAGTAGAAGACAGTGAAGGCTATCAGCAGAGAGACAGAGATGAGTTTCTTAAGTTGTTCAGAATAGTAATAGTAAAGCCCCCGAGTCCTCAGTTTCCATTTGGGCCACTCTTCCTACCAAATTGATAACCTAAGCCCTGTTAAAAGAACTAATACCTTTTGCAACAATTTGGATGGAACTGGAGACCATTTTCCTAAGTGAAGTATCTCAAGAATGGAAAAACAAAAACCACGTGTATTAGGAGGAGGGGGGAACATAGTACTTAGGTAAACGACTTTGAACACTGTTTGGCTGATGAGCACACCAAATAGCCAGGACTCAAGAGTTCCAAAAGTAATCCATCTAACCTAAAACATTTGTACCCCCTTAATATTTTCACATGGTTTATAAATTACACATGTCACATGATCTTTCTAAAATGGTCAAGTTGTTTAAGCCAATGTCTCAGTTTCCTCATGTACTGAATGGAAATGTTAACCACCACTTGCATTTTTACAAGGTTGATATGAAGATTACATCAGATAACAGACATGAAGTACTGGATACACGGTAAATTGTAAATATGTGAAGAATGTCATACCAATCCCAGCTCTGCCACCAAATCTTGGAGTAATTTTGGGCAGTTAATCTTCAAGTGCTTTAACTGATTTGAAAATTTAGTGGTTAGATTAGCTAATACTTCAGGCTCCTTCCATTATACACAACTTTCTTGAGAATATGCCAGTTTAATAGCTTATAGGCATTCCTTGATTTAAAACAGGGTTACCTACCCCTGGCCTACTTACACATACACAGAACACTTAACATTGGCTTACTGCTGGCCCAAATCATCCCACCCCACGTCTACTTTTTGATAAAGTGTTGAACACCTCACAGCATTTATTAAATACCATATTGAAAGTCAAAAATAGAATAGTTATATTTGGGGACCATCCCCAAACTACACTGTGAGTTCTTTCCCACTGACTGGTGGAGATGAGAAACTAAGGGGAAAATGAAGAGTTGAAGACACAAGAATAAAGTTTTTAAAAGCCAGGTGGGAGAGCCTTCCACCTCCCAGCATGAGGACTGGCGAAAAGTTCTTCCCTCCAGGGTAGGACCATATTTATTACACACATCACTGTTTTAATCATTAATCTAACAGGGGAAGGCTAAACTCTCACGTCACCGTTCTTGTTGGACTTGCATTTTCTAACCGAGCTATTTCTTTAAATAACTACCTTCCTTAGACTTAGCTCTTACTTCTATTACTGTGAGTTATTTATGGTCATAACGGAAACAGCGCATGGGACAGGAACACAGCCTCGGAGCAGGATGTCAAAGCAGACCGCCATCAGACCACACACACAGCTCTCAAGTGAGGCAATTGAGCCTCAGGAAGACTCCCGGGCAGATGAGCTGGCACAGCTGCCAGTACTGAGAAAGCAGAAGGAAGGATGTTCCTCCTTCTCTCCCTGAGAGACCTTCGCTCTCTCCATGAGATTTAGGTGCCCGCCCTGTCTCCAGTGCGCTCTGCACTCCCTAACTCCCCGAATGCACTCACTCTCCCTGACAGGGCAGCGAGCCTTGTCTCTCGGTGCTCAGTGACATCTGAACTGAGTCACACTGGGAGAGGGGTGAAGCTCTGGCAAGACAGTTTCTCTGTTTGAAAACATCAGGCTTCAGGCTGTCACACTTTGCAACAGAGCTGGGGTTCCCGGTATTACTATTGCGGTCTGAAGGCGTACACACTTTCTCCCACTTTTCTCCTGACTCTCTTCCCTTTTTGCCCATCATCTGCAACCATTTTCTTATTTCAATTCCTAACCTGCTTATAATAAACAATTAAATGTTGGTTTTAAGCTTATTAAATTATTATTTCTATCATGACAGGCACATCAGGATATGACTGTTCTGGCTCAGCGCCTGTAGCACAGTGGTTTCAATGTCAGCCACATACACTGAGGCTGGCAGGTTCTAACCCAGTGCAGGCCAGCTAAACAACAATGACAACTGCAACAATAAATAGCCGGGCATTGTGGCAGGTGTCTGTGGTCCCAGCTACTTGGGAGGCTGAGGCAAGAGACTTACTGAAGCCCAAGGGTTTGAGGTTGCTGTGAGCTTTGATGCCATGGCAACTCTACCGAGGGCAACCTAGTGAGACTCTGTCTCAAAAGAAAAAAAAAAAAAAAAAAGATATGACTCTTGGGTTAAGTACCCACAGGTCCACATGCAACTATATGTTATCATTGTAAAGTGAAAACATCGTGTTAAATTGAGGACCATCTGTACTTAAAATCACTCCTCTTATACTGCCTTCAAAGCACCAGTAATACATTTTAAGGAAATACATAAGAATTATTTCTCATTGATACTCTCAAGTGTCAAAGGAAATTATTAGTGGCATCTTGGTGAACAAAGGTGTATACAATGGATAAGAATCTCCAAAAGACAATATGGAAACGTGCAATGTACAAACCCTAGAACATTCACAAGCCACAGATCATTCAATTTACCAAGAGAAACTAAACTAAGACATTTGACATTTTCTATTAAAGAATGAAGACATCCATTTATTCTTCTTCTTCTATTTTCATTTTTTGTAGCAGGAGTCACTATTGGGAAGGTTTCAGAACATTTGCCATTGAGCAGTTCATTTAAGAATTTATGAGGTTGCAGCACAGAATGCACTGGCCAGGCTGTTCTCTCAGAGCTCAAAAACATTGAAGATTTTACACAGTCTTCTACTATGACATTGACATTTGACAGCTATGTTTATTTCACTTTTGGAGTGATAAGGGGCAAAGAGAGTATTGTGGGGAAAAATGGGAAGATTGGAAGAAAATAAACTTTAAAAGTTATATCTACCGTGCTGTATTTAATATATGTTTTCATTCTGAAAAAGTCATGGTAAAAGACATCTTATTAAATATACATGCTGCTGTCCCAAGATTTTTTTTTTTTTAATTCATGTTCTGTTCTATTGGTTTGTGTTATTTTTGACATAGCAAAGCTGTATCATTCCCCCAAGTTGACAATTGTACTTTAATGAAGTGCAGTCTTCAATATATTTTAAGAGAGAGAATATTGCCTTTACCCCAGGAAGTCAACACTTTGTCATGTTATGTTCTGTTTCTCAGATAGATTTCATAAGCAAATCTTACATAATATCACAGAATACAAGTATTCGGGAGACAGGGCATAATATGGCTTAAAGGGTCTATTACTACATTTTCACTTGCTTTATCATAACTTTTTTTAACATTTTTCTATATTCAAGTTATAATCTGCAGGGGAGTTTATTATAGCTCTGTGAAACTGAGAGGGACTTTAAAGGGACACACATTCAATTCTTTTTACCTTCAGGCAGCAGAGAGCCTTGATTGTCTTCTTCCTTTTAAGCATACTATTACTGAATATTTAAACTTTCCTCCAACATATTCTTAAAATATTCGTCATGTCTTAGAACATCTGATTATGTTCCAATAATGCATATAGGAATTTGTTCTAATCTACATTACACTAGGATCAAAAACTCTCTCAATGCTATTTTGGATAAATTTCCCATCTATAATTTTATATGGAAATTACTATTTTTAAATGTATCTGGGAAAATATTCCAAAAAGAGATCATTTGATATTATCCATGGTGTTTTTTATCCAGGCACATTAAACACTGTATTGAAGGGTGTCTGCAGGAAAGCATTAGAAGGTTATTATATTCATTTTCTTTTCTATATATATTAAAACCAAACTCAAATCAAACAACAATAAAAAAATCTTCTGCAGTTGTCTAAGAACATTGTGGCAAGATGTAGTGTGATCCTATAATCTGTCATTCAAGGCAGAACACTTTTGAGGATAGCAACCCTATTAAACTGTCTTGCACAAGACATTAGGCATAAATTAGAATGTTCCACAGCCTTCCCTACAAAAGTCGCTGGATCTTCACTGGAAGCTTCGTGGAGCTGCTGGTTAGGGACTTTGCTTCCTACCGGGGTGCCCTTTTTTAGTTTTCTCTCTTTGCTGCACATTAGAAGAAAAGCCATCATTACGGGCAACATATTAAATACACAAACACTAACAACAGCTAATTACCAGTGGAAAAAAGGTCTATATATACTTCTTGTGATATCTGGCACCACAGAAATCAGGCTTGCAAGGTGCAGGTTGACACCCCTATGACCTGGAGGATATTGTGGGACTCTTGAAAACATCTGACCACTTTTGAAGTGTAAATGTATGGATTGTAATTAGCATCCAATTTGTTAAGATGGTAGGAAGATGAGCTTTCTTGCCTTTCTTCCTTTTCTGCTCACTGAATGCAGAGAATTCCTAAGCCCTAGAGCAGACCGGGCAGTGCGATGGCAGGTGCAGCTGGGCCCTACTCCCCACGTGGAAGGCTGTCAGTATCTGTGAGTTCAGTAGAGCAACAAGCAACTTTACCTGTTATCTCTCTCAGCTTGTGAGGTGGTTTGTAAAAGTAGCAGATATTACTCTAAATGATCCATTCATGAAATGAGAACAGTGGCTTCTTAGAAAGCCCAAGTAGGATAGTAGCATATTTGGGTTCTGATCCAACCTTTGATGACAGCTAGGATTTGGGCAAATCATTCTTATATCCTAAAGTCACAATGTCTTTTTTATTAAGTGTGATAGTTGTCCCTTATTAGAGGCTCCTAAATATAGATTTTTTGATCTCCATTCCATTTTTACATATATTTATATATAAGATTTTATTATGATTATTATTTATTTTATTTCACCATATTGGTTAGATGTTTCTAACATTGTTATTTTAGCCTTATTTAAAAAAAAAAAAAGCACTTAAATCCTCTTGATTATCTAGCAAAGTGTAAGATTGGAAATTTTTTATTTTCAGTATTTGATAAAATTTGCTGGAGAAGCAATATGTCTCTAAATTTTTCATAATATAAAGAAAAGATGACCTCATAGTGTTAAAATTATATTCTATGTAACAGATACTATTTTTCATGTACAGGAAGTACTCAATGTTAATAGGTTCTTGGGAAATGGGACTTAAAATGAATCATTGAACCATGTAAAATAACACCAATTTCACCATAAGCTAATTGACATAAACTAAAGTTTTCATGGTATATTTCTCATCACAAAAACATCACAAAACTTCGAAACAAAGAATCAAAACACTTCTAGTGTGAAACATTGAAATAATGTGAGCTATATATACGTTTAAGAATGATTAATAAAAACAAATAATTATTTACCTGCTAACTCGCATTCAAGGTCACCAGTGGCTGAACTGCAACTTAGGGCAGAAGGAGGGAACCTCCCTGGACAGGCCTTTCTCCCATCACAGGGCACAGTGACACACACAGACTTACATGGGACTGTTAAAAATCTAACAGGTGCTGCTTTGGGGTGTGAAAGAAACTGCAGTGCCTGAGGGAAATGCCATGCAGACCTGGGTGTGTGTGTGTGTGTGCAAACTCTACACAGACAGGGTCTCTGGAAGGGAATCTGTACTTTTTTCTCATCGAGTTATAAGGAAACAACAGTGAACTAAAGGATCACCTGAGGACCTGACGTCTGGTTGTCTCCATTACCAGTGGTGTCACTTTCTGAGGTTTCAGTTAACCTTGGTTCAAAAACTATTAAATGAAAATTTCCAGAAATAAGCAATTCATAAGTTTTAGATGGCCTCCCCACCTGAGTGCATCCTGCCTTTGTCTGGAGTCTCCCTGCTGTCCTTGGTCCTGACCCGGAGTCACCCGGGAGCCCTTTGGGTTAGCAGCTTGACCGTCTTGCTGTCAAGGTGCTCATGTTCACGTAGCCCTTGTTGTTGTTAATGGCACCCGATTTCAACAGCAGTGATGCCAGCAATTCAGCAAATCAGATATGCCAAAGAGAAGCCTTCAGATGCTTCCTTTAAGTGAAAATGCGAAAGTTCCAGACTTATTAAGAAAAATAAAATTATTTGCTGAGGTAGCTAAGATCTAGGGTGAGAATAAATTTTTGTCAAATCGTGAAGAAGGAAAAATACATTTGTGCTCGTTGTGCTGTTGCATCTCAAACTGCAAAAGTTCCGGGGACCACACACGCTAAGTGCTCAGTTAGGAACGGGCATTCAATTTGGTGTTGAAGAAATGAACAGAAAGTGATCCAATGATGGCCAGGGGCTTTGGTACTGTCAGAGGCTTCCATCATTGCTGGGAGGGGTCTTAGAATATATCTCTCCCCAGATAAGGGGGGACTAAGGTAAAAGAGAATAAAAACATGGAAAATGTGTCCTTATGGATAATCTAATGTTATCATCAATATGATTCTTTAGGCACACTAACTAAAGGAAAACGTATATACAGTTGTTTACACCCCTACAAGGTCAATCACGTCTCTTTTCACAACAGGCATGATAAATAAACACTTTTTTTGGCATCAAAAGAACAAAAAAAAAAAAGAAAAAGAAAAAGCTAAAACAAGATTATTTGGAAATGCAAAGAACATGCTTCTTTCGCCTCTATGAACATAGAGAAACCTCCTCTTTCTGGGAGAAAATACCCCTTAGTTGGAGGTGTGACTAGAAGGATAAGAAATCACTTCAGCGAGGCTGCACTGCTCTCCGGTCTCTAAGCTGTTCAGCACCAAGGGAATACCTTGGGTTATGTTAGATTTCAACTGGTCATAGTAATGAATGCCATTTTTCATCTCCCGAGCAGTTCAGTTCCACCCCAAGGGCACTTCAAAGCTAAAATGTACTTTAGGTTAAATTTTCCAGGTTTCAAAATATATCTGTGTGTGTTCAGGTTCCTTCATATAAATACTGCTGCTGCTGACGGAAGAAACCCTTGAAATGACAAACAGAACCAAACTTTAAAAATAGAATAAAAAGGGACAGTTCTTTTTGATGATATCAGCACTTTTAGAAATAAAAGATTCTTTAAACTCCTTCACAGGGCTTTGATACAATATTGTTTCCATAGAACCCTTGTCTTTCACATATTACCTTTTTCTTTTTCTTTTTTTTCTTTCATTTGACTGCCAAGGCTTTAGGAAACTCTACCCTCGTCCTCGACGCTTTGGTCTCTCTTTCCCACACTCTGGTCCCAGCTAATAATCCAAGGTCTGATCTCAGCATCAACCCTCCCACCCCCAGGAATGATTCCCACTTGCTGTTTCCTCTGTTCCTGGCACCCCCACCAGCCTCTTTCTCTGTGATATCCCCGCCCACCCTATTCAGGCTCTGATGTGAACTCTGGAGTCCACCCTGCTGGTCTTGGACATGTCTTTCCTCATTTCCATCTGACATTTTATAGGTGAGCTCTGTAGAATTCCATCACTTCCCTTCTTTCTTTGTATCATTTCTGGAGTCTTTGTGGAGAGGATTCTATTTCATTTTCTCATCCTAAGTGGATGCTGGGTAGGGGAACTTCAAGTAAGGCAAACTATGGCAAGTTTTGCACTGTTCCTGGTGGGAAAGAATCATACTATTAGAGGTAATTATAATTTTGGCTAAGTGTGGTCACTACTAGTGTGAGTTCCCTGAGAAATGAGGCACACAAGAAAATGAGCAATAAGATAAATTGCCTGAATAATCCCTTCATCCTACTGTAGGACTTTCCATGCATCCTAGGGTACATATTTTTATACTTTTTGTACTTTTTTGACTTCTCATTTTCATGAGAACAATATGGATTGAACTCAAGGCTCTAGCAAAGTTTTTTCTCCACTATTTTCTTCCAGTCTTGGAACAGCAGGAGGAAGGAAGAGTGTCAATGGAACATGTAAATGGAAGAAGGGAAAAAAAGGAATAATAAGTAAAAAAGAATGCCATCCAGTGGCTATCCAGAGGACGTGAGGCATGGAGGATGAACGAGGCACAACCACATGTGTGACAAAATCTTTAGAGCTCAGTAACATATTGGCTCAATCAGTGTCCGAAAATCTGGGTAGTGATGTCAATAGTTCTTCTGATCCCAGCATGAAACACAGAAACTCATGGAATGTTCTGCCAAGAGCATCTGCACCCTCTGCGTGCAGTGCCTGGCTTAGTGTTTGCCACATTGAAGTTGCTCAATATTTGTTTGTTAAAAAAAATGAGGGGGGAGGAAAGGATGATAGGAAAACAAACCTTGGTAAACTCAGATTTCATTTTATCTCTTTTTATTCTTTTTATCTAACATGTTTTGATTCCTGAGAGCAATAGCTTCCAAGCAGGATTAACATGACCTGGTAAGGTTTTACATGTGTGAAGTTTTGGGGGGGTTGTCCGGTGACTGGGGAACAGCGATGTTTAGTGTGTAGTGTCAATACAAGGGGGCTGGTTTGTACAGTAAAGAATCCCTGCCCGGGATGTTGGAAGGGCCCTCACTGAAGGAGACCGCTGCTGGCCTGTAGGCCCAGGGCTGCGATGGAAGGCGTGGCATTCTGAGGTAATAAAGGGCATTCCTGTTTCTGAGATGAAGAATTTAGACCTAATGTGCAGTGCATATGATAGTCCTACCCACAGCACTGGGGCTTCCCCGGGAACAAAGGAATTAATTGTGGGAAACGAACAACTTGTGGAAAAGGAAACAGCACTATTATCGCTGCTCCCCAGGAATCAGATTTCTTACAAACTCCACCGTTGCCAGAGAGGGTACTCCAGATGCCTGCTTGTTCACGTCACTGGCTGACAGGTTCAAGTCGTGGGTCCAACTGGCATGACTCAGACCATAGGCCAACCTCTTGTCTGTAATAATCCCAATCAACAAAAACCACTGTGCCTTCTGTGGGTGACAGAGTAAAGATCCCCCAAATTTATATTTAGAGCCTAGAACAGGTGACTGTATTACCCTTTATAGCATAAAGGAATTTGCAGGCATACTTAAGATTAGGGAACCTGAGGTGAGAAATTATTCTGATTGTGCAGGTCGGCACAATCTAACACATAAATTCTTAGCGGCAGAGAATCTTCCCAGGCTGTGGCCTGAGAGATAAGAAATGAAAAGGACTCAACTTGGTATTGCTGACTCTGTAAAACGAGGCGGGGATCACAGACCACAGAATGCAGTGGAGACTGAAAACTCAGCATGACGGTGTAAGAGCAGGGCTGAGGCCTTCAGTTGTGAGACCAGGCTCTCACTCGGGTGAGATTCTGTCCCAGAGTGGGAGCTTGCCCACCACAATGCAGAGAGAGCCATTGTTTGGGACTAAGCTCCTGCCCTGGGCCCCAGAAGGCCAGGGGAAACCAGGTACAGTCACTTTTCTAGGTACCAAGTAATTATGCTAAACATTAAAATAAACCGGTTTTCAAAAAACACGTGATTCACAGCAACCAGTCAGAAGCAGCCCCGTTTACCTGAGCAGACATGTACAGAAGTCCCCTCTGTTTTAACTCTGTAGGGAGGGACAGTGTCCTTGAAAGGGACAAGTCACTTTTGATTCCATTTCTGCTTTCTTCAGCCCTTTTCTGCCCATAAAGCCAAAGTCCTATGCTCTGCTCTTCACAGCCTCAATTCTATTTTATAGAATGAGATATTGCCTGATTCTAAAATCCCTAATAAAAGTCAATTAGATCTTTAAGCTAAATTTCCTGTAATTTTGTTTTTGACAATGTAAATTTCACTCAATAGCTCATAGCTTTCTCAAGCTCAAAGAAAGAGTGAGCCCCTGGGTATTTGTGTGCCTTAAAACTTTCTATTTTTCGACCTGATACAGTCCTCCAAATCATAAAGTGATTGCTAAAAGGCTGCGCACATTCATACTTGGACTCATATTATTGCATCCTATTGATTGTAGGGTATAACAATTCCTGGTGAGTTTGTTTATGTGCAAATAGGAAATAAATGCCGATAGTAATAAACAGAGAATGCTGACAGGCAGAAATGAATCTTAAAAGTATAAGATTCTCATTGGGAAGGCTGTGTCTATTTATAATTTGAGCTGAGCAAACATATGTTATATTTTTGCTGCCTATGATAGCCAAGTATTAGCATCATCTAGCAAATAGTTGTGAGAAAATTCCCACTTCAACTACAGATAGAAATGGAGACAGTCGCTTTTGGGGAATCTTTTCAGCACAGATTGTAGCAGCAGGACAATTCCCTCATTGTCATTTTATGTCACGAGATGTGGTAATAACATCATAAATCATAAGAATCGAATAAATTATTTGCATTTAACCATATAATTTAATCCAGGGGAAATAAGTACTTTTTAGAAGAAGGTAATTTATTTATCATTAAAGGGTGTTTATCAAAGTTAATCTCAATTATTCTCATAAGATTGACAGTTTGAAGAAACTTGTGTTAAGGCAATAATCATTTGACATTAATTTTAAAGGTAAAGTGATTTGGAAAATCTATCTATCATGGACTCCAAACAAAAGGGGTATTTATGGCTCTTCTTCCTAAGAATGATTATCAAATATTATAAAAATTCTTTTCAGTGACTATGCAATTTAGATAAAGTTTGAGATTTGAGGAATATGATAAAAGCAACATGGAGAAATTATAATCTCTAGTGAGAGAGCTGCATAATTGTAGTTCCTCCTGTAAGCCACCGTTAACACCCACCCACACCAGCAAAGGCCAGAGAATTTGGCAGCAAAAAGTAACAGCACTCCAAAAAGTATGAGCTTAATCCTGGAGGTTAGCGTTTCTGTCATTAACAGTGACAGCTTTCTTAACATCTGACTGATTCTAGACCTAACCCATTCCTTTCACACCGGAGGCTGCAGGGCTCTGCTCATCTGCATTGCTGATCATCATTGCCATTAATTCCAGTAGAGCATCGTTTTTCTCTTAACATTTATTACTTGTGAAAAGCACTCTTATCAGGCCTCTGTGAAGACTTCCCTACAGTCATTTTGCAAATACCAGTAAGTAGATAAGGATGAGGATCAGAGAAAATGAATGAGAAGGTAGAAAAGAAGGGAATGTCAGAGAAGAGACCAGAAGGGGAGAGAGGAAAGATGGTATCACTTGGGGTGGAAGGAGACCTATTGGTTTATTATCCTAGAAAGGGGAAATTAACATCATGTCATGGGGAAAGCAGCATTAGGCTTCATCCGTAGTCGTATTCTCAATGACAATAACATTCACGAATTTAACACTGAACGTGTGGCAATGCTATTATAAACGTATTATTTATTTTTGATGTTAAGAGATGTGGGCTTTAACCTTTATGCAACAGAAAACCATTGAACATATTAATCTGCCAGCTCATCTACTCAAACTTGGATTTTAAGATGGTGCTTTTGCAATATGGACAGTGAATGGGTGGGGAACAAAGGTGACAAGGAAGAACGCTGCTAATGGGAAATTAGGCGCTCAGAGAGCAGAAAAGAAGCAAATATTACCGTGATGGAGGTGGGGAAGGGATGAGTAGGGGCAGGAGCAGGTCATTGGGGGTGACGTAGACCTCTACAAGGACTTTGGTCTTCTTTCTGATGAACGTGGCTCATGGTTTTCTGTAGAGGAATGCCATGATCTGATACACGTGTGTGGAGGATGCACAGTTGTTAAGCCAAGTGCTTAATGCACAACTGTCACATTTTGCAATTCTGAATGATTTTTAGCTTTGCATTTGTTATTTGTAGATGAAATCAAAGGAAGGGTGAGCATAAGCAGAGGAAATACAGACACAATCCATTAAGTCATTCCTTGCCTCTCTTCACATGTAGAGTTTATGATGCCCTATGAACAAAAAAATTTGTTCTTTAATTAACAATTTTTTCCTTGCCATTTTAATTGGTGTGCAGAGTCATATTAAGTAGCAAATAAAAACCATGACAATGAGAGAGACCAAACAAGAAAGGAAAAGTTATATACTACAGTAACTTTAAAGGCATCTCTTTTTCTCCTGCTTTTTGAAAAAGAGCTCCAATGTTTTCATTTTGTACTGAGCTCCACACATTACTTAACTCTCTTGCGTATATGGACTGAGTCTAAGGTATTGTCAAGAAACGGTCATTTTCAGAGGTTGTGAACGAAACTTGAATGTGCCAGCTTGGTTATATGTACTTGTATGACAGCCTTCCCTGGGGTAGGGGGGAACAGAAGCAGAGGGGCTGGAGGCTGAAATTCAACCTTTTCCATTGCTGTGTATTTTACTTGACCATTTTCAGATTGCTTTAAACTTACAAATATTTGAACATATGGTATGAGAGCTTCTATTTCTGGTTTTCTCCTTGGTCTACAAATGTTCAGGATGGAAGCAATGATGAGAGGTGGCCTAAACCAGAGATGAGGAGAGTCTGGATGCATTTGGAAAGCAGAGCAACAGTATGGGTTGTAGGAGTCAAATGTACAGTGTCCAAAAACAGCAAGCATCCATAAAGGTTTCAAGGATTTTAGCCAAAGCATGGATGTATAGAGATGTGTGTGGGGACCAGTTTGCTCACAGGCATTTGGGCTGTCTCCAAGTTTTGATGGCATAAAGAAAGTTGTAAACATCCACAGACAGGATTGGGGTGTGTGTGTGTGTGTGTGTGTGTGTGTGAGATGGAGTTTTTATTTCTCATGGGTAAATGAGAAGAGTGAGATTGCTGGATTATAAGTATTTTATAATTTAACTTTATAAGAAATTGCCAAATTTTCAAAGCTATACCATTTTATATTTCCACCAGAAAGATGTAAAGGTTCTAGTTTCAACATTCTTTACAGCTCTTGGCAATGTCTCCTTTTTATTTCGTTATTCACATTTTCATCATTCTAATTGGTATGAAGTGATACTTAGTAACAATTTCAGTGTGTTTCCTGTGAATAATTAATATAATTGACTATCTTGTGTACTTATCATCTAGCCATATATCTTCCTTGGTGAAATGTCTACTAAAATAGTTTGCTATTGGGCAGCACCTGTGGCTCAAAGGGGTGGGGTTCCAGTCCCTTATGCCAGAGGTGGCAGGTTCAAACCCAGGCCCGGCCAAAACACACACACACACACACACACACACACACACACACACAAAATAAATAAATAAATAAAAATAAAATACTTTGCTATCTTTTTTTCTAATACTGAGTTTTATTTAAGAGTCATTAATATATTTCAAATATAAATTCATTATCAAATATGTGATTTTGAAATGCCTTTTTCCAATCTGTAATTTATCTTTTCATTCACTTAGGGTGGTGTATCCAAGAGTAAATATCTGAAATTTTAATAAAGGCTAATTTATTGACTTATGTATGGATGATTTGGGGTTTGTATCAAAGTTTAGGACTACAAACATTATATGGTAATAGTCAGTAAAAACATTGTTATAAAACTATAACATTCGATGAAATTACCTAGGAAATGAGTAGGAATAAAGAATAGGTTTGAGGACTATTTTCTAGAATACTACAAATTTTACAGGTGAGAAAAATGAGACAATATCCAAAAAAATGATTAAGATGGAGCAGATACAGAGATATGAACTTAGGTAGCAGAATATGATGACAACTAATTGGTGGAATTGTTTCAGAAAGAAAGAAATGATCAGCTGTGTCACCTCTCACCAAAAATCAAGTGAGATGAAAGCCAAGGAGCTGACAATCTAACAGCAAAAAAGTGATCAGGGGCGACTTTCAACAGAAGTAGGTTTGTGTATGGTAGGGGAGACAGTCAGGAGATGCCAATTATATCTAATACATTCTTATAATGTATTTCCTCCTGAAAAATGGAGCTAAATATTAAGACAGAGATTGTAGGTTGGATGGGATTGAGTTTTTTTTTTTATGTTGATCTGTAATATCTTGAGATAGAAGATAACTCATTGTGCTCATGTGCTGATAGAAAAAAGCAGTAGAAAAGGAGAACGTTAATGATATAGAAAAGAAAAAAAAGAAACTTTGAGGAAGTTCTCCTCAAAAGGCAACAGGTAAGAAAGATCTATTCACAAGAACGTTTGAACCTACAAATATTCATTCATTGAAATAGGAGATAAGGCAGAGAATGTGATTAAAGATATGCAGGGAGATAAGTAAAAGTATAAGAAATTGTTCATATAGTTTCAGATTTCTTTTGTTTTCAGGAAAATAAGAAGCAAAGTATTCAAATAATCTTCTCCTAATGACTATTATTGCCATATTGCTAAGGCTGCATGTAGCCAAGTTCTTTCTTTTTGCTTCACTCTTTCCTGAAATCTACAAATAGTTTAGCATTTTGTTTTCCAATATTTAGCACTTAAACAATGTGTCTATCTTTTCTATGCATGGTGTAGGTCCTAAAACATACCTGGGCCTCAATCAGAGACTGTCTTTGTCCTAAGTGTGCTTATTTAAAAGTGAAATAACTTAGTTTCCCAGTCTTTCTTCACCCCTCCACTAGCTTTATTGCATGGAACTCATCACATTTACTCTCCCTGGTTATATGACTGCTCCATTTCTAACAACAAAATTGACGGTTTGGGGGAGTCATAAGCAATAGAAAATAGCGGTGTCAATCTTCGACACCATCACTCTGGACTAGTTATGTCAATGTTTTGACACTGCAATGCACAGAAATAAATCACTGACACTAGGATACGCGTGAACCAAATCTAATCTGGAATTTACAGATGAGATTAACTTTCTACCTATTCCCTACACCACGCCTCTTCGGTTACCGTGGAACAGTGACAAATACAGAGGTACAGTACTTCTTTTTACTCAGATGTAACCCAGTTAAGAAAAACTTTTGTTTTATAGTGTTCTGTCAAAAAGACAAAAATGTGAGTGTAAGAACAAGATAACTGTATTAAAGAACTTGAAAAATTTGATACACAAATTACTTGATAACTGCTTGGAATATTATTGGTATTAAATATTGATAGGATAAAATGAATTCATCTTATAGAAGATGAATTAACAGCACATAACCCCAAAATTTGACCCAAAATTTTATACATGAAAATTCTTTTTGTTTGCATTTGTTCTAATAAAAGAGCATATTATCAAAAAGGAGCATATTATTATAATGAATCTATGGAAGGCACAAAAAATATAAAAGATGTTTAGAATTAAAGGTAAATTTCTTATTTGAAGTTTGTTTCATGCTATGTCCTTATTTTGGAAATTCAAAAGTACTAGAAATACATTCAAGATCCTGATAAGACATTTAGGAAAGAAGCTCATTTGACTTTGTTAACTAAGTCTTTCTCAAATATATATTTTATAAATTTAAAAGATATATATATATACAAAATAGGTGGATATATCCCCCTATGCTTTGATATTACATATATCCTAATAATAGGAATTCCTTGGTACATATTTTGTAATTGCTGAACTACAATTGCAAATATTATAGGAACAGCTAAATATTTTAAGGGTAGGATTTTCTATCTTAACAATATATCTTAATATTTAAAGGGTCTAAAATAGAGGTAGATAATTATCATTTAGACACAATCCATGGAATCAAAATTGACTCTCTAAATTAAAGTGCTGTCCAAATGTATAGCTAGGGAATAGAGAATATGAAAATATAGTAGAGCCTGTGTAAGTTGACCACCCAAGGGACTGTTACAAACTAGTCGAGATATGGTGGTGGCCAACATAAGCCAACTTCCCTTGAGCACATGTGGTGCATGATCACAAAAAATTAGTGAACTTAAGGAGATTTTATGGATCAATCAATACAGCAAGCCTTGTGCCTCATGTTGACCTCCTCTGTAAGCTGACCAGTTTGTTGCAATCCCTTGGGTGGTCAACTTACAGAGATTCTGCTGAGTTTCCACATTCTCTATTCCCTAGCTGTACAGGAGTTCAAAACCAGCCTGAGCAAAGTGAGAACTAGACTCTACTAAGAATAGAAAAGAAAGGAAGAAAGGAAAGAAGGAAGGAGGGAAGGAAGGAAAGAAGGAAGGAAGGAAGGAAGGAAGGAAAAGAAAGAAAGAAACAAAGAAAGAAAGAAAGAAAGAAAGAAAGAAATAAATAAAGAAAGAAAGAAAGAAAGAAAGAAAGAGAGAGAGAAAAGTACTAACTAGCTTTGTGCCATGGCAGGGAGCTGTTGTCCCAGCTACTCAGGATGCTGAGGCAAGAGGATTGCTCAAGCCCAGGAATTTGAGGTTGCTGTAAGCTATGACACCACAGCACTCTACCCAGGGTGACAGAGTGAGATTCTATGAGTGAGAGAGAGAGAGAAAGAGAGAGAGAGAGAGAGAGAGAGAGAGAGAGAGATAGGGAAGCTGCATGTACAATTAACTTCTCATATTCAGAATGTTACCTGGTCCTGAATGGCCCAATCTTCATTCCATTAAATGTTAACTATTATTCAGTCTCAGATACAATCATAACCTAATAATACTAAAGTCATCTAATATGAAATTGAGGAATGGAGACTGTCCCTAAGATTCTGATGATCTCTCCTGATTCAAACATTGAATTTCATTCAACTTGACATTGCATCTGGCATACAAAGGAGAATAATAGCAAAAACAAAAAAGAAATATTGACTTATGTCATCAGAAAAGTAATGTTCTAATCTATGTAAAAGTAATACTGAACATAATGAAGTTTGTTGAGTCAGATTGTGATGAGCAGGAAAAATCACGTAAGTTTCCATCTGAAATCTTAGTATAACTTTCACATCAAATCACTCTAATTACAGAATTTTTTAATGCAAAATTAGATGAATACATTCAATGTACTCTTTGTAGTTACTATTTTTTGCTTCTTTCTATAGATAAAAAAGCTATATTGACAGCACTGCTGAAAACTGTAGTATCAGGAAAAAACCCAACTTTGCAATAGTGAGAGTCTTCTACAACGGAAGGTAGTGTCTTCAAACAGATGTCAGATCTCTCCTGGCTGTGAGAACTTCAAAGCTGAATAAACTCACAAAGAGTGGAATGTGGCATCAGCAAAGTCATTCAGCTGCTAGGCATACTGTATACTTACTCACAAAATAGAGATTATATATCAGGCAATACAGCACAAAACCTTGAAGGGCTTCATTATTGCTTTTGATTTTGCTGATTGCTTATTAACTGACTCTCTTCAGCCACCTGGTTGTTCTAAATGAAAAGAATCCACTTGTATTCTAAGTGATTATTGGTGCAGTGATTGAAAGAGGGAATCGTTCCAGGATGTTTAGTACGCCCTTGACCATGGGAGAAGCAACCAATAAAGAGGATAGCTTCCAGAATAGAGCCCATTACACTCAATGCATCTGGAAACATAACTGCAAATTGAAAGATTGCAAACTAATACAGTGGCTCCAAGGACACGCTAATGAAGCATTTCAGATAGGCGACTTTTCCGTGGGCACAAATATGGAGACCTTGCTCTATTTATTGGGCACCTGTCAAATTTTCTAGATTTGGATTTCATAGATTCTCATTTAAAATAATTTAAAATCCAAGACTATACATAATTTACTAGTCACCAGAAAACAACATTATTTTTACTGTAGTTAACACACCCAAATTTAAGCTAGCCTGTTTAAATGAAGACTTTGAATGGTGTTTCTGATAGACTATACCTATACTATACTACTTAATATTTAAGTAGTTTTTATACAAAAGCTTAAATAACCCAAAGTGATTTATTGGATATCCTTATTCCATCCAGCAGCACTGTTATGTTGCTAACATGTGCTCTTGCCTTTGGGTTACACGACTGAGTGCTTGTTAAAGACTTCACATCCACACTTAGCTTTTATCTCTGAGGGAATGTAGTGAGACTATCTTGGGAGCAGATAGTCTCACTATCTGTCAAGTCCACATATCTTAACTCGAAACCATTTCCATGACTTGCTTCTTGACAATGTTCTCCAGGCAGAATGTCAGGGGAGACAGAGACAGACATTCATGTAGGAGCTCCCTGATGTAGTGAATCACAATGGAATCTCCACACAGCCTGTCTGTAATGGACCCATCCTCATTACAGTGAAACGAGCACTGTATTAATGTATAGGTCCTCAGTCCTCTTTCCTAGGTCTATGGTCCTTGGTAACTGTTAAAAGTTAATACTCTCATTATGGAAAATAATCTCAATGAATCATCTCAATTCCAATAGGTCAGCTAGGACTAGATGCCATTGTACTACCTACAAATGCAGACCTTAATGTTGCCAAGATGGCCGTGTTCCCAGCCCAGCAATCTCTGCCCCAGAGGGACACGTCACGTCATTGCCCAGATAGCCTTTCTCACATGACCTTTGCAATTAAGCTTTAGCCATCCTGTTTCCCAGTAAAAGACTAGTCTTAATAATGAAAAAAGAACAAAAGGGGAGATATTTAAAAGAGGCCAAAGGAATGTTAATGCCTTCTTATTTTGTATTTTTCTCCATTGAAGAGGCTTGTAATTCTTACCAAATTGTCAAAGGTAGCACATAAATTTTAGTGTAAAATAAAATCTTAAGAAATATGTATGGCCCATTTTAACCACATATCTTTCAGAGAGATCGGTGTTTAAAATACAACATTCTAAAAGTATAGTAATTTCATAGGCTCGGGAGCAAGAGACTATAAAAAAATGTCAAAATGTGGGTCTCAAAGTGTCATGGAAGTAAAATATGATGGATTATTCCTATAAAGGTACTGGTATCTATATTCTTTTTTTAGTGAATGCATATTCTCAAAGACTGGCAGCAGGCTACCATACATTTATTTATTGTTCAGAGGTAGATACAGTTCATCTGAGAGCAAAGGTTTTGCATCAGCTGCCTTTAGCCATAAGGAATTTAACAGTTATTCATCAGTAAAGTGACTGTAAAAGTGTGAGGGTGATGGCCAGGAAACTAGATATTAGATAAGTCTTCAAAAGTTATGTCAGCTTTGCAGTTGGTTTGTTAGGGCTAGTTTGGTAATGTAAAAGGTTAGTTTTCCTCCACAAAACTCACTTCTAACTGGAAATAGCAATTGGGAGGCTAACTAGCATTTGCAATTTCGTTTTTTCAAAGTTAGCATGCAAAAAATGGTTGATCTTGATTCTTTGCTTTCAGTAGACACTACCTTAAAGCTACAGAGAAGAACAATAAATTAAATATGAGCATCTACCAAAGTGATGGATTGAGAAGGTGGGCAAAGGAGCTAATTGGCTTTGACAGTTTTTATTACAGGGGAAGACAGAGGCTTCAAGTACAGCAATTATAACTTTTCTAGGCAAGAAATGAGTATTCAACCTGTTTCAATATGAAAATATTAGCTATGTTGTCTTTCTATATTTAATTATTTGCACTATTTGTTCCTTCATTCATAAATTCAACAAATACGTATTGAGTGAATACTACATGATGGAACTGTTCTAGGCACTGAGGACAAATTAGAGAACAGAAAAGACAGTGTTCTTGTCCTAATAGACCTTCCAATTGAGGAGTTAAAAATCTGGGAGGGAAAGTTTCTGACACATATTACACGCCAGGATGGCTGATATCACGTGTCTCGCCTTACCTGGAGGAAGTGTTTGATGATTCAGCTCACTAGGTACCAAAATCTCTTTGTCACTTGCTAATGTTTGGCACTTCAGTCTTTAATGCCTGTATGTTTATTGTGAAAGAAAATAAAGACAGGCTCTCTGAGGGCTCAAGGAGAAAACTTAGGGTGGAACAATTTAAGTAATAAAAACACATGAGAAATGGTCTTAGCAGAATGAGGAAACCCGTGTTAATGGTCCAGGACCTAACAGCATTCACCTGTGTCCTGGACTTTCCTCCTTTCACTGAACACACTGGTAGAACAAGGATTATAATAGGTGAAGACAGAAGAGGGCAGAGAGAAGGGAAGAGGGAGGGCATGAAATAGGAAGGAAGTGGCTAGGGAGAACAAAATCCTATCTTCATACAGTTTTGAACTTCAGGCAGGCAGGGGATAAACAAGAGCATATACACAGAAATTGTACAGTGTACTAAAGGAGATAGACTTAGGGGAGAAGATTGAAAGCGGAGAGTTAAGAGAAAGTGGAATTCCTCTGCAGAGAATTCCTTTCTAAAGTCTCTCTCCATCTCCCCTCCTCAGGTACACAGAAATACTTTTCTGAAAAAGGCTTTTAAACGGTTTCATTTAAAAACATAATATCCAGGAAATATACATACATACAGTAAAATCTGTTGTGAATCCAAAATCTTTTAAATAAAGTATGTGTATAAAAGGGCTGTCTGGAAAGTATCCAGAATGTAATATGAAAAAATTACATTAACAACGGTTGGGCACTTTCCAGACTGCCTTCCTAGATACACACATAGGCACATATTTATGATTTGGGTAGCAAGATAGAAACCCTTCACCTCAACTGTTCTCCATTTGAATAAGCAGCAGAATCAATTGAGTGATATAGTTCATTGTCCAGCGGATCTGCCAGGGTATCTTTGAATGTTTTTCTATTTTGCTCTAGAGACTTGTTACGAAAAGCATCGCCTACAGACTAGAAGCATCAGCATCAAGATTCCACAGGTGTCCATATCTTAATTCCTAGAATCCATAAATAAATTACACTACATGGCAAAAGTGGTGTGTGATTTAATTATAGTGTGTGTGTGTGTGTGTGTGTGTGTGTGTATATATATATATATATTTTTTTTTTTTCTTTCTTCTTGATGGGAATAAGACAAGAGAATAAGTACTTTGAGACTGGGAGATTATCCTGGCTTGGCCTGGCAGGCCCAATGCAACCATGGGAGTTGTTACAAGAGAGAAGTAGGATGGTTAGAGTCAAAAGAGAAACACTCGTGACCACCTGGACAATCGATGGGGGGCCATCAGTGAAGGGCGACCTAACAGCCTCTGGAAGCTGGAAAAGGCAAGGGAAGGGATTCATTACTAAAGCCCCAAGAAGGAATGCAAACTTTGTGATGTTTTGTTTTTAATCCATAGACACCGATTTCAAACTTCCTAACCTCCAGAGCCGTGAAATAAAAACGTTCATTGTTCTAATCAACTACGTTTGTGGGAATTGGCTGCAGCAGGCCTAGAAAACTGATATGCCTGCCTTGGAACTGTCCAAAACTGCTGTGTCTCAAGGCCCACTCCAGACCTGATACATGAGAATGTGGATTTTAACAAGATATTTAGGTATTTTATATGCTGAAGGTTATGATTTTTTAAAACTTAGGTCAAATAATTCACATATTCAAGCAAAGGAGTCCTTAATCACATTGGCTACTTTCTAGTGTACTAACTGTTGAGAGGACCTGGAGAAATCACTTAAAACCGATGAGAAAATTATCAATCCAAGTATTTCCTTGGTTTGTGTATCTAAAACATTTATTTTTATTTTCTCACTATTTTGAATATACTGAACTTATGAACTGAAGTGAATACCTGGGAGCTATATAGTGTGACTACAAAGTAGGACAGATGGAAAATCTGTTATGTATTCAAATGTTGCATCTGCAAGCCAGCTCCTGATTTAGTTAGTTATTTTTTACCTCTTTTGATTCAGATGTTTTACCATGATGGTTATATTTAATAAGAAGACCTTGGCATCTTTTTTGTGTTAAGCTACTAAGGAAATAATTATATCATGGTAATGGGAGGTGATCTCTGGTTTGACTTTATTGCCAAACAGTTTATTCTCCATAAATACTCATTGACAGTCATAAAGCCACATTTGAACTGTAAGCACCTTTGAATATGTGTGTGCCTGCACAAAGTGGTAAGCCAGACATTTTTACAATCTGACCCTTCCATTTGGCAGCTACAACTATGAACCAACATGATGATAAACATTAACCTCAAATAATTAATATAAGAGTCTTGTTCTGAGTACCAAATTATGTGTCAAAATATGTTGGTTCCTTTATCCAGGGAAAATAACCTGAGCTAGCGTGAGAATTCATCTCTACACAAAACAGAAACATTGGCCCAGGGTGGTGCTACATAACTATAGCCCCAGCTACGTGGAAGGCTGAGGAAGGAGAATGGCTTAAGCTTAGGAATTTGAGGTTTCAGTGAGCTGTGCTAACGCCATTACACTCTAGCTCCATTGAAAGAGCAAGACTCTGTTTCTAGGAAAAGAAGAAAAAAAAGAGAGAGAGAAAGAGCGAGAATATGACAAAGACTTTACAAAATGTTATAGTATTTTAAATTCCCACAGGAGTTCTTTCACATTCTTGTCAACATTAGTGTTACTAAATCCAGACATACTAATAAGTACACAACGGTATTGTATTATAGTGACAATTTACATTTCCTTAATGAATAATAATGTGCAGCACTTTTCCATGTGCTTATTTGCTATCACTATCTTCCTTGGAGAAGGATCAATTAAAATATTTTATGATTTTTTTTTTTTTTATAATTCAGTCTAAACTGTTCTCTATATATTTCAAATAGAAAGCATTGATCAGTTACATGATTTTCAATATTTTTTCAGTTGTCAGCCTGTCTTTTCATGCTCTTATTAACAATGTCTTTAGTAAAACATGCATCTTAATTTTAACAAAGTCCAATTTATTATTATTTTTGTATATTAATTTTGCTTTTTGTGTCATGTCAAGGAGATCTTTGCCTAACTTGGGTTATAAATAATTGGTCTTATTCTTTTTCTAGAAGTTTTACAGTTTGGAGTTTTACATTTAGGTCTGTAATCTTTTATTAGTTAATATTATGATATATTACAGAGTATAGATTTAAACTCATTTTCTTGGGAATTTAGATGTTTTCATTCTTCCACTGAATTATCTTAGGAACTGTATTAGTCAGAGTTCTAGTTCTCCAGAGTTATCAAACTTGAAAGAGAGAGAGAGAGAGAGAGAGAGAGAGAAGATTTACTGTACAGAATTGGTGTCCGTGATTAAGGAGGCTGGCAAATGCAAAGTCTATAGGGTGACACCCAGGTCGGAGACCCAGGAGAGCCAGCACTCCAGTTCAAGTCTACGGGGTTTGCTGTAGAGGTGTCTCTTGTTTAAGGGAGGCTGGCCTTTTGTTCTGTTCTGGCCTTTAACTGATTGAAATCCATCTACATTAGGAAGTGCAAGCCAACAATTTAAATGTTAATCTTATCCAAAAACACCCTCACAGAGACACCCAGAAAAGTGTTTGACTAAACATGGCTTAGTCAAATATTTTCATCAAAATAATTTGACCGATTTGGGCCCCCATGACACAACCAACTGGAGTTGTGAAATTAACCATCACTGCCTTTTGTCAAAAATAAAATTACCCTGTGCGTGTGGGTCTGTTTCTAGGCTCTGAGTTTTCCTCCACTAGCTCGCTGTTCCGTTCCCACTCCACGACAGCCTGACCCCTTAGCTTCGTGCCGATTCTTGATATACAAATTTGTTTTTCTCTTTATAGTTGTTTTGGTGATTTTGGATTTTTTTCATGTCCATATAAATTTTAGATTCAGCTTGATAAATTGTACCAAAGAAAGCATACTGAGGTTGAGGTTTATATTATATTGAATATACTCAATTTGGAGAGAGTTGATATTTTAGCAATCTTGTCACATTAAATTAATTTCTAATTTCTTCATTTTTTTATGCTATTACACATGACTTTATTTATGTGTTACTTTCTGAGTGCTGATGCTAATATCAAGAAATACTCTGGTCATTTTATATGTATCTCGAATTGTCAAATTTATGAATAATTGAGATTTTCGCTGAGATTTTTTCGTTGTAGTTTCAAGAGATCATACAGTATTGATTTCTAATTTAATTTAATTTTATCAAATAAGATATTTTGTATGTTTTATATTCTTTTAAATTTATCCAGGCTTGTCTTGTAGTCAAGAAGATGGTCGATCTTGGCCTGGCACGATGGCTCATGCCTGTAATCCCAGCACTTGGGAGGCCAAAGTGGGCAGATTGCCTGGGCTCACAAGTTTGAGACAGCCAACTTGAGCAAGAGCAAGACCCTGTCTCTAAAAGTAGCTGGGCATTGTGGGAACCACCTGTAGTCCCAGCTAATCAGGGGCTGGGACTAAAGAATTGCTTAAGCCCAAGAGTTTGAGGTTGCTGTAAGCTGTGTCACCACACCACTCTACCAAGGGTGACAAAGTGAGACTTTGTCTCAAAAAAAAAAAAAAAAGCAAATAAGATATTTGATATTGGTAAATATTTTATGTATATTTGAAATAAATCTATTGAAACAAACATAATAAAGCAAAATAAAATACGTTATTGGGCAGAATGTTTCATAAGCATCAAGTAAATCAACTTAGTTGGTTGTGTCATTCATTACCCATGCTGAGTATTTTCCTACTTGTTCTATCAATTATTGAGAGATGCATATGTGACTATGGGCTTATAGTATATTTATTCATGCACTTCTTTCATTTTTATTTCATGTGTTTTAGTACTACACATACACTGGTTTATTCCCTCTGCTTTCTTCTGGAGAGTTTTTCTTCTAGGTCTTCACAAATCACTTTTTTTGCATTATTGAGTTGCTTTTAAACCAATTCAGTGTATTTTCATCTCAGACACTGCCATTATTATCTACTGAAGTTGGATTTTAGCACTTTTAAAATAGCTTTTAGGTGTCTATTAACTCTTCTTGATCATCTTTCCTCCACCTTCTTTAACCTATTGAAAACACACTAATGGCCCCTTTCATTTATTATGATGCCATAGAGTGTCACCCTTTTCCTTTCATCTATTGTGTTCCTTTTTATCGCTGAGTAGTATTCTACTGTACAGATACATGATTGCTTAGTTTCCTATTCACCAGTTGAAGGGTATTTGTTTTCATTCTAGGTTTTCTTAATGATAATGAGTTAAGTCATTAAATTATTTTAAAAGCTTAATAGTGGGTAAGATACCCCATTTTACCTGCATCTATTATAATAAGATAATACTTGATATTCCCTCAAGTTTGCTGTTTTCTCTTTAGCATTATATTATGTGCTTGTGAAGCCACCACTGATATGGAAACCATATCAAAAACCATAACAGAAATGCACATCACTTTTGTGGCCCTCTACTACAATACTATGATTGTATTTGTACTATATTACAAATACTGTATTGTATTTGTACTATACTACAAAACTAGATACTATGTATCTGGTTTATACATTCTGATGGAAGGACTGTTTTCAGATGACCATTCTCTTTCAGTAACCAGAACATTCCAACATACTAAAATTACCCCCTATTCACTTCACAAAGAGCGTGATTTGATTCCCCAAGTATAGCACGTTACATGAAGTAAATGTTTCATCACTGAAAAGCAAGGGTCGTCAACCTGTCAGATTGTAGCGGCAGAATTCTAATCTCCTAATATATCCTACATCTTGCACTCAGCCAATTACATATTTTAGGTTCTGTTTCATGCAGAATTTCAAGCTCACACACTACACATTATGTAAGTTAACATTATGTTTACCTATAAATAATTAAACCCTGAAAAACAATTTATACAACTAATAGTTTTTTCTTTAATCTCAAGCAATAGAATATCTAGTAATATGCAGTTCAAGGCTCAGTAAAGCTGTCAGGAAAGCAGCATCTTTATGTCATTTATATCTCTTATTATTAGAATAAAAAGATGATACCAAGATTATCACTTCTCTGGGGCTTTCAATGCATATTGTAGGCTTGAAACAAGAGAAAAAGAAACAGCTGACTTCAGGAGATTTCTGTCAAATCTCCTTGTCTAGCCCTATGTGATATGGAGTGCATTACCCAGAGAAGAAAAAGGTGAGCTGAGTTTTTAGATTGAGAGTCTTACAGCTTCAATATTTCAGGTAAGAAAATAATAATGGGGTTGTGTGTGACTTTTGTGTCACTTACCTGAGTGATTTTCATAGTAGGAAATAAGTGCTAATGTATTTTTATGAATTCTTACATATCCCCCAAACTGCAGTCTTGACTGAGTATAGGGTCCCTGTGTTTCTGTTAATTTTAACATTCTGTAGATGACATTCCATCTTCTAGCTTCCCATAGTACAGATGAAAAGTTCAATACCAATGTTACTATAATCTGAAGAATAACTTTTCTTTTCTGCCTGGAAACATATAAGAATGTCATCTTCAGAGAAGTTTCTGTTTAAATCTATTGCCCACTTATAAATGGGGTTGTTTGCTCTTTTCTTATTAATCAATTTGAGTTCTCTGAAGATTCTAGTTATCAGGCCATGTCAGATTTATTGCGTGCAAATATCTACTCCTATTCTGAAGGCTTTCTGTTTGCTTTGGTTGTGATACCCTTAGCTCTGCAAAAGCTTTTTAGCTTGATCATGTCCCATTTATTTATCTGTCGTGTTGCTCAATTGTCAAAGGATTCTTCTTCATAAAATCTTTTCCAAGGCCATTTTTTTGAAGAGTTTTTCCCATCCTTTCTCTAGAATTTGTACTGTTTCATGTCTTAAATTTAAATCTTTATCCAGCAAGAGTCAGTTTTTCTCAGTGGCGAGAGGTGCAGATCCAGTTTCAGTCTTCTACGTTTGGCTATCAGTTCTCCCATCACCCTTTATTAATTAGCCATTTTTTTCCCTAGTGCATAAATTTTTTTTTTTTTTTTTTTTTTTTGGTTTATCAAAGATCAGATGGTGATTTGTGGCTGGAGTCATCTCTAGGTTCTCTATTCTATTTCATAGATCTATGTATCTATTTTTATGCCAGTACCATGCTGTTTGTATCGCTCTAGACTTGTAGCATAACCTGAAGTCTGATAACATGATTCCTCCAGATTTGTTTTTATGTCTTTTAAGTGTATTGGTTTTTTATTCAGTTTCCCAATGAAATAAAGTATCCACAGTGATAATGTTATCTTGTAGTTATCTCTACTAAGAGGAAGTCATATTTTCTATATTTGCTGCAAACTTTTTCTACTTAGTGTAGAAAACATATGACAGATGTATAACAGCAGAAGGACATTCAATTTGTGTTTTCAGGCACATACAGTTTTACATGTGAATATGCACATACTAGAATATAAACTTACAAAATGTGCAGATTCACATGTAAGTCCCCTAACATTCTTTATCATATTCTAAGTTATTTAAAAAAAATACTTGTTATTTAGTCACGATTGATTTTATCCTAATGTGCATAATACAATGGTACATTTCAAAACTATTAAGAATAGAGTATAAATTACTTTAATCCAGTAATAGTCACAAATTATAGCTTAAAAAATACTAATCCAGTTTCTTTGAATATGAAGCTCTATTAAAACTTAATCTTCTGGGTGGCACCTGTGGCTCAAAGGAGTAGAGCGCCAGCTCCATATGCCAGAGGTGGTGGGTTCAAACCCAGCCCTGGCCAAAAATTGCAAAAAACAAAACAAACAAAAAACTTATCTTCTGAGAGTATTTCACAATTTTTATCAAATTCTTTTACAGACAATGGAACCTCACACAGTCCAGCAATGAATTTGGCTCATCTTTGCTTCTCAAAATATATGTAACCATGCTCTAGAGACTTTGGAATCTAGAAAATGAAGCACCAGCCTCTTCCACTAATATGTTTCTAGGTTGCAAAGTTCCACAAAAACTTTGCCTGGTTTTTAAATGTGAACATCTTATTATTTTATTTATCTTTTATGTATTTATAGACTATAGCAGTGTTCACAGTGTAAACTTAAGATATCAATAATGATCTAGATTAATGAGTTTGAGCAAACTGAGATGTTCAAATATCAATGTTTTATAATGTGAAATCTATATGTGATATAAAGGTATGAAGTTGTAATCAAAAGAGGAACTTAACATTAAAAATACATATTTGGGTAATAGGGCAAGTCACTTATGAACACAAAATATCTTACTGTGTTTCTACAGTGAGATAACTGTAAAATAGTACTTTTTGTGTATTGGTAAATGCATTTGCTTTTGATTTACCTGCACTGTTCTCTTATCTATATTTTACATCCATTACCAAGTTACATGTCCTTGCTTACCTCACAGGAATATTATCAATAGAAAATGAGATCAGTGTTGTGAAAATATTCCCAGCACAGCAAAAGAATTATATTATGTATGTGTAGCATATGATTACCCTTAGCACTATTATTATTATTCATTAGAAGGCCAAATATGCTTTATCTAAGAGCTGTGTAAATGAGGAACTCTGAAAACATTGCTTAGTGTTTCACTTAGGCAAGCCTTAAGTAAATTTGTGAATATGTATTTTTCTTCAAATATGACATATGTGAGCAATCCAGAATTTTACTTGCCTTTTCTCACCATAAAATGCTTTCATATTTGTTTTTCTCCTTCTATTCAATGACTTACTAGGTGTTTATATATGGTGATTTTCATTTACTGAGTGTTTTACAATCATTTATTAGTGAACAATTGTCCAGCATACATAAAAATTCATTCAATAAATATCAATAAGCTTATTTGCAAGATGGTGAAATAAGAGTCCTTTTCTTAGCTCACTTATAAAAGAACCCCCAAAAGTAAGTTAGTTTTTTCAAATTGCACAGTTGGTGGAATTGCTCAAGTGAGCACTCAGATTTCCAGTTTTCATCATCTGCATCAGTGCATCTTAAACTTTTGGAATTTGGAAAAGCTGCTGGGACTTTCTTTTATGCTTTAGAACTTCAGCTTTTGTCATGGTATTGAGACATAGTCTAAGGTGACAGATCACATAGTGATAATGCTTTCTTCCCCCAAAACCAAAAATATGTCTTTTGGAGTCCTAATGTTCTTTGAAACATTGTTTGATAATTAATAGTTTAAACTGTGGTATCCAAAATTGTGTTATGGACTTCTGAGTCGGCAAAGCAGAATGTTATTTGTATACAGACAAAAAGGAAATTCACACATATTTTTAAAATTATTGCTGATTTAATTGACTGACTTTCCTATGGTATTAACTGGAGAAAGTCACAGAGCCTATAATAGGCCCATTTTCAACAGGACTATCCCAATGATAATTAGTCTGGGGTATTTTCCCCCAACTGTTTTGACAGAGAATTTTTTTTATCAAATTAAGAAAAAAAAATTTATTTTGTGCAAATGGTTTTCAGAGCACAGTTTAAACCAAGGATTAATATTTAGTCTGTGTGATGTATTTGTAAAGCACCAAATATATATTTTATTTAGGGTAGGTTATAATATGAAGTACTAAAGTTGAATTTGTCAATTGTATTTATTATTTACACAATTCAATACTCAAGTCCTTTTTAGGAAAAAACAAAGGGAATGTGTCTAGAAGTATGTATGGCTTACTACTATTCATAATCCTCTTAATTGTCACTGATTAGCAAAGATTCAAAGAGAGAGATCCTTTTTTGTATCGTTTACTATCTTATTTGGCCATTAGGTCCCAAGCATAGATGGTGCACCGTGATAATTAACAGATCTACTAAAGATAAGAACTTCTGATAGAGTATGTTAAGGAAGGAATTTAGAAGTTCTTTTTTTTAAATGTCTAAGTCATTCTGTTGAATTCAATAACTGCAAAATGTATTTTTTTTTTAAGTGTATGGGCAGAATTTATGAAGTGGGAGACCTGGCAACGATGCTCTCAGCCTCTGCTCCTGTCCCTTCCCTTCTATAACCTTCCAGGATTAGAAGGGCAGACATTGAGGTAAGTAAAGTAAGAGCTAGATCACTGTCTCTTCCACAAATCATTCTTCTTACAATTTTTCATCAATCAAATCGACTTTCCTTAACTGTCTGGAGAAGACTGTCTCTACCATCTCTTTTTTTGTGTGATGGGAGTTTACACTCTTGTCTCTTGCTAAGGCCATAATGTACAAATGTTTAAGTGATTTTGATAATGATAGTTCTTTGTTTTTACTTTTTTTTTTTAATGATAGTTCTTGATATTTGTTTTTTCTTTGTTACTTATTTTTTAAAACCAGTTTCCACATAAATTACTAATCACAGTTATTTACTGTTGATGAGAGTATTTTCCTGCTTTTTAGATTCAAATATTAATAATGTAGTTGCCATGCTATGCATGTGGTCTTTTAGTTTAACCCTCCTTCCGTGCATGCACTAAACTACCTCATTGAAATATGTGTTTCTATTGGTCCAATGACAGCCACAAAGTTTCAGCTTCCATCAACTCCAACAATATTCTTTATGTTTTGAGTTTTCACTTTCCTGATTTAAGGTCGTTTTCATATTTTAATACATGTTTAAATATTTTAAAAGTATTTGTGTTTATTAGGAAATAAAGGTTGGGTCATGAATAATAAAGGAAGGAATAATCTTCCTTCTTTATTTCAATTCTTATCTAATTTCAATATACTCAAGGTAGAGGATCTCAGTGGTGAAAAATGACAGTGGAATTTTGATGAAGATTACATTATTTGTAGATAGTTTTTCAGAATATGGATTTTTTTCATAATATTATTTCTTCTAATCTATGAACATAGGATAATTTTCGTTTATCATTTCCTTAATTCCTTTATCATCGTTTTATAGATTTCAAATATGTGTCTTTTATATTTTTAATTAAATTTATACCTATGTATTTTACTATTTTTGTTGCTATTATAAATGTGATTGTTTTCTTAATTTCCTTTTCTGATAGTTCAAGATCAATTTATAAAAAATGCAACTAATCTTTATGCTAATTTTGTAGCCTACAATTTTACTGGGTTAGTTAACAATTTTAACAGTTTTTTGGTGGAGTCTTTAGGGTTTTCTGTATATAAGATCATGTGATCATCAAATGAAGACAGTTATGCTTCTTTCTATCCTATTGGAATGTTTTTTATTTCTTTCTCTTCCCTAAATGTTCTGAATCAGAATCCCAGTACTATGTTGAAAAACAGTGACAGTGGGTACCTTGTCTTGTCCTCCATATTACAGGAAAAGCTTTCAACTTTTCATTGTTGAGAATAATGTTAGTTTGAGGTTTGTTCACAGATGGCCTTTATTGTGTTGAAATACACTCCCTGCATACCTAATTTTTTGATAGTTTTTATCATTAAAGAGTGTTAAATTTTGTTATATACTTTTTATGCATCTATTAAGATAATTTTATAATTTTGTCCTTCATTTTCTTAGTATCATATTTGTATGTTTGTATATGTTGAACTATCTTTACATTACAATGATAAATGCCACTTAAATGTGATGAATGATTCTTTTAATGTGTACTTGAAATTTTTGCTGATATTTGTTAAGAATTTTTGCATCTACGTTAATCAGTAATACCCATCTTTAATTTTATTTTCCTCCACTCTCTTTATCTGGTTTTGATATTAAGATAGTGCTAGCCTTGTACAATGAGTTTGGAAGTGTTCCCTCCATTTCGAGTTTTTTTAAAGAGTTTAGGAAGAATTGGTATTAGTTCTTCTTTAAATATTCCATAGCACAGCCATTAGGTACTGTCTTTGCTTTGATACAGGACTTTTTATTAATAATTAAATCTTCTCATTTTATTATTATTCCCTTCAGATTTTCTATTTCTTCATGAGTCAGTTTTGACAAATTACATGTGTCTAATAATTTAGATTTAATGTAATCCCTAACACAATCCCAGTGTCATTGCTCAGAGAAACACACACACACACACACACACACACACACAAAATAATAATACTCAAATTTATAAAGCACCACAGAAGACCCAAAATAGCCAAGACAATCTGAGCTAAAATAACAAAGTTGGAGGCATCACACTTCTTAATTTTAAATATACAATAGTTGTAATGAAAACAACATTATCTTGGACTGGAGGAACTTTGTTATTAATACTTAAAGCCAAGGATAAATTTTTTTCTTTAAAAAATTTCACCTTCCTTTACCTCCCTTAATACATACATAGTTTACTATGATGCACATATATTCATTGCAGTAAATGAATATATGCAGTATTGTAGGGGAAAAGCCCATATGCCTCTGTGCCAACCATTCTGAGAGTGAGCAGAGACAAATTCTTACTTTGCACAGTCAGGCTGAAACTGAGGTTGAACTCTAACTAGGCCGTTAAGCCTGAGTGCTTTGGAGGTAAAAGTCCAGTACTCAGAAGCTGGCCATGGGGCCGAGGCATGCAAATACTTCACCAGTAAGTCCTAGGAATCTCCGGGCTGTGGTTTTGTAAGGTCTTTACCTCCAGGTGATTTGGGCTTCCAGAGAGCAGAACAATCAAACTTTTTACCGCAGCAGTCTTGTGACTTAGCAGTTTACGGGAAAAATGGCTAACAGCACGTTTTTCTGGAACTACTATTTTTAAATATAATAGAAATTTTAAAAGAATGAGTATCAATTGATCAGTAGATTAGCAGATTCCAGGAAAAGGTTAATTTGTTTTTACAATATACCGTGAAGTGATTGTGTGATTATTGATTAACAGTGTGTATGTGCAGAACTGGCTTTTTAAGCTGGTCAGAAGTTTGCTACATGCCACCAGAGCTTGTAGTCCTATTTGCCTCATACTATTTTAATAAGCTGGTCTAACCTCCACGTCATCGACCAACTGAACGGCCTCCACACAACATAGTATAAATGCTGCATATTCATTGCATATATTCTCAAATAAATAGGATTTTCTTTTATAGAATTTTTTTTTCTCTCTGTCTTCTGCTTAAGTTGAAAATTGATTAAAAAGTTAGATATAAGAACTGAAGCAACAAAATTACTATAGGAGAACACGGTGGTGGTGGGGGGGACTTTACTACATTGATCTGGGCTACACATTATTGAATATGACATGGACAGCACAGGCAGCAAAGCCAAGAGTAGACAAACAAGATGACATCCAACTTAGAAGATTCTCCATTGAGGAAACATCAATTGGGTGAAGAGAAAACCCACAGAAGATGATAAATTACTTGATGACCATAAAGATAATAAGGGGTTAATATCTAAGTTATATAAGGAACTCAAGCTACTTAATGGTAAACAAATATACATATAAAAATGATCAAAGAACCTGAACAGATATTTCTCAAAAGAAGACGTACAAATGGCCAATAAATAGGTCTATGAAAAAATTCTCAGCATCACTAATCAGTAGGAAAGTGCAAATTAAAACCACAAGTTATCACTTCACCCTTTTGTCAAAAAGATGAAAGAGAACAAGTGTTGGAGGGAAGAAGGAGAAAGGAAATGTTTATACACTGTTGGTAGGAATGTAAATTAGTACCGCCATTATAGAAAATGATAGAAAGTTCCTTTAAAAAACTGCACATGGAACTACAATATATTCCAGTGATCTCACTTTCGAGTATATATCCACAGTAACTGAAATCAGTGTCAAATGGGTATCTGTACCCCAGTGTTACAGTTTTATTCACAACACCCAAGGGATGGAACCGACTAATTGCCCATCACTGCATGAATGGATAAAGAAAATGTGCTGTTTATACATAAAGGAATACTATTCAGCCTCACACAAAAGGGGAAATCCTGTCATTTGTAATGACATGGATGAATTTGGATAACATTATACTAAGTGAAATAAGCTAGGAACAGAAAAACAAGTATGCATGATAACACATGTGCAATCTAATAAAGCTACTTCATGAAATGAAAGATTGAATGATGGATCACAGAAGCTAGGGATTGAGGAGAGAGAGAAAGGGGAGCTATTGATCAAATAGTACATAGTTTCAGATATACAGGAGAAATACTTTTGACCTCTAATGCACAATAGAGTACTATAGTCAATAATAATGTATCGCATATTTCAAAATAACTGAGAGTAAATTCCAAATGTTTCACCATAAAAAGTGATAGATAATCAAGTTGAAGGGGATGTTAGCTGATTTACTAATTTCACATTGTATACAAATAGCAAAACATAACGTATTCCATAAATGTATGTAATTATGATTTCTCAATCAAAAACATTACTAATATTCTTTAGAAAGAAGTGACAAATATCACTTGGAATTCTTTTTAAAAACCTACTCAATTCAATAAAAATATCACTGGAAATCGGATATACAAACATATGTTAATGCACATAATTCAACTTGGTCTTTGTTTTAAAATCTTTCTTTGCCTGTATGCCAAATCTGTCAGTAAAAATTGATGAAATATTTAAATTAGTGGATAAAGTGTTACACTTGTGGATAGATTTCCTGCCATTGATTTAATCTCCGTCTTTCAGTAGCCAAAGTAGTCCAAATACACAGCTAATTGATAATGTCCTTTATTGTCTTAATAAGACCAATGGCTAAATAATGTGTATTCAAATTCCATATGTGTAATAGTCTTATATTTTAAGATAGTATAACAATACCCACTCCAAGAATACAGCACATTTATTTAAACTACATAAAAGCAGAAGGGAAAACACTCAGTATTAAAAAATTAGCACCAGTGCTGGATGTGTTATACCTTATATAAATGTAATTAGTACATTTGGTAACAAAAAACTCAAGGCTAGCCAGTGAGATGTGAAAAATGGAGAATCTATATCTCGTTAGTGAAGAATTTAAAAAGGTGTGGGGAAAATTTATTCAGAGCCAAGCATATAAAACAACTCTTTTACATGTAAAGCTTCCTTCATCTATTTCCAGAATTGTCAATATCATTGGCAAAGTTGGAAAGAAATATATTCGTGTTAATTTTTACTAAAAATACATACAGTGTATTTTAAAACACAAGAGTGTTAATGTTTCATTCAAATTTTTCCTGCTTTGTTTTTCTCTATATTTGGAAGTTAAAAAATGGAATACAAATTAAGACAGGACTAAAAAGAAAAAAAAAAAAAAAAGAAAATTTATGACAGGGCTGGAAAGATTCAGGGCAAGACTAATTGAGAAATACAGCCATGCTAAGAACCATTAAGAGTAAATTTATGGAATTATTAAATATATAGTTTGATCCAAAAAGGCACTAACATTATTTTTCACATAAAATAAGGTGATAGTTATTGCTGGTCTATCTTTCCATTTTATGTTTGTTTTTTTTTCTTTTATTAAGGCAGAGCATACCTAAGAGTGTATAAGTATCTACCGTAATGGATTTCTACAAAGTCAATACTTACTTGCACAGTACCCTGATTAAAAAAATAGAACATTCCCATCATTCCAAAAGCTCTACTAGATTCCTTTCCCAGTTACTGCTTTCCACTCACTTAGGGTAACCATTATCTTCATCTTTGTATTAGTTTTCTATTCCTATGTAGCAAACTACCAGATATCTATTCACATTAAACAACACAAATTTTTTATCTCTCAGTCTCCATGGGTTGGAATTTGGGGTAGTTAATTTCAATACACTGCAGAGAATTTTACCAGGCTATGATCAAAGCATTAGTAATGGCTACAATCCTATCTGAGGCTCAGAGTCCTCTCTGCGTGGGCACTCAACCCAGGGCAACAGCGTGAGATTCTGTCCCCTCCACCCCCCCAAAATGAGGCTATACCAGAGTAGGTTGAATCCTTAACCCACTTATAAATAATAATTCAATTATACCATGCTTACTAAGGTTCATGTCAAATGTAACACACCCCATTGTAAGATTACCATTGAAGAAACTTAGGTTAAGAAATTAGCCTTGGATCAAAAGTATTTTAAGGGTGGCAAGTCAAATCCAATGTTAGCCTGATTTCAATCTTTGTAATTAATGACTGCACAGATTATTCTGCAATTATATTTGTAATGCTTATAATTTTTTACTATTTAGAAATGTGAATTTAAATTTTTTCTCACTTATTCCTAATCACCATTAACAAAAATCTAACAGCAGAAATAGCCTGTGAAATAATGAAACAATTTTCAAATTGTCTAGCAATCAATACTTCTACTGGAATAAAATCACAAAAGTATGCAATCAATTGAAAGAGTTAAATCTAGTCTTTTATAGTTTTATGGGAAAGATTTTTTTTTCTCTTTTATTACAGGTACTCTTTTTGTGTGTGCCAATAAAGATAAATCAATAAAGAAGTTTTCTAATGAGGCTAATTCTTTCTATAAAATACAGCAAAGCATTTGGGAATGAATATGTGTTTAAATTTATCATGGAATTTCCAAAGATAAATTACTGTTTAATATCATATTTTTTTTTGTTTTTACTTTTCACATTTACCAAAAACAAAACAAAGTAATAATCTAAAAAATAAGGCAGTCTACATAATTGCAAAATTGCAATATTACCTCTAATTTACTGATTAATGTGGTCTTTAACTTTAGAATTATTACCAGAAAATTAATGGTAGTTGACAGCCGTAACAGGGAAGCAATGGAAAATTTGATTGTAATTTCTTAATTTTTAACATAAATAACTTGTGATATTTTATGTATTTTTATTAATATTATGCATGTTTTTCTATTTGAACTAGTATTAATTTACTATTTTTTTAAAAATCTAGGACTCCTACATAGAGTAATAATGAGTGGTGAGATTGAAGCAGTAAAAAATAGTTTTCCAAAAAAGAAAGCCCCAGACCCAATGGATTTATAGGTAAATTCTACTAGACCAAAAGGAAGAAATAGTACACATATTGTAGAAATAATTTCATAACATTAAGCAAGAGAAAACATTCTCCAACTCATTCTATGAAACCTGTGTCACCTTGAATCCAAAGGCAGGAAAGGACACAACAAAATAGAAAACTACAGATCAATATCCCTTATGAATATAGACACGAAAATCCTCAATAAAATATTAGCTGATTTCATTCAACAGTACGTGAAAAAATAATTTACTATGATCAAGAAGGGTTCATTCTAGGGATGTTTCAACATATGTCAATCAACAAATATGATTCACAACACAAACAGAAGCAAAAATAATGACAATATAATCATCTCAAAAGATGCAGGTAAAGCATTCAACCGAATCCAGCACCCTTTCAGGATAAAACCCGTCACCACACTAGGCATAGAAGAAACAAATCTCAAAATTATAAAATCCATCTGTGATGAACCCACAGCCAACATGATGCTAAATGGGGAAAAGCTATAAACATTTCCCCTAAGAACTGGAACAAGACAAGGATGCTTTATGTCACCACTTCTATTTGGTATAATGTTGGAAGTTTTAGCCAGATAAGTCAGGCAAGAAAAAGAAATAAAGGGCATTCAAATTAGGAAAGAGGAGGTAAACCATCAATATTTGCTGATGATATGATCTTGTGTCTAGGAACCCCCAAAGACTCCACCAAGAGACTCTTGGAATTAATAAATAAATCCAGGAAAGCCTCAGGTTATAAACTCAGTGTACACAAACGAACAGCATTTCTACGTACCAGTAATAGTCAAACTGAGAGTCAAATTAAAGCCATTCATAATACTACCAAGAAAATAAAATACCTAGGACTATACTTAACAAAGAAGGTGAAGGATCTCTGCAAGGAGAACTACAAAGCACTGAAGAGAGCAATCAGAGGTCAGAGAGAAAAGTGAAAAGACGTACTGCTGGAAGCGACATTGTGAAAAGGTCTAGTACCCAAAGTGATTTACAGACTCAACACCATCACCTTCAAAATACTAACAGAATATTTCACAGATCTAGAAAAAAAGTAATTCTATGCTTTAATTGGAACCATAAAGTAGCCCCAAATGATCTAAGCAATCTTCATTATTTTTATATTTTAAATACATGGAGAAAGTTTTTCACTCAGTGTCTTATTTGAGTTCTTATAAAATAAATCCTAAGAAAAGGTATTGGTGCAGGTGTTGTGAGGCTTGATGCCAAGAAAACAAGTGAGATGGTGGGAAACATGAAAGAAGGGCTGGAAAAAGTCAATAAAAATATTAATGATTGAGCTATTCTGCCTTGTGTTGCTTAAAATTTTTCTCACTAGAAGATAGTCTGGGGTATTTGTTTCTTTTCCTTCAGGATTTGAGGGGTATTAATGTTATTTCATCTTTATTTTATTCAAGCAAGCTGCAATGTTTCTGGAGAAAAGTTTTTAGGCTGAGAAACAGTGGAAAACCGTAAGCATGAAAAACTACACTAGCTATAGGTAAACTCATAGGGGGAACCACTGTCAACTACCGCATTTTGTGCGAATCCTGAGTGTACAGAAATACAAATCAAACCCAAATCAATTACTATACATTCCAAAATTGAATTAAGGTTCAGTCAAAATTGCTGCAGATAAACTATCTTAAATGACTATTTTCTATCACTTATCGCATTGATTTGAGATCTTCTTTTCCAAGATTATTAAACATTTCACAAGCATTACTTGGTTAACATTAAGTGTTACGTTGTAGTGCCTAAGTACACTACTTCAAAACAGAATATTTAAATGTTACGAAAAAAGCATAAGTATTGTGTGCATAAGAGTGAGCGAAAGTTCTGATTAACATCAAAGAAGCTCTGCATCCGTTTCTCCTGACAAGATACTGTTTATCCCCTCAGTGAAAAGGAAATGACTTTTCACAAGGTAATGCAGAAAAGCACTCAACAGGTACTCAAGAATCAGATTTATCTTCCAGATTCTGAATAGATGAGCAACTTATAGTTTGCAAAGGGGTGTGTTGTGGGGGCAAATGACATTTTTTCTCCTCTGTGAGATTAAAAAATCTCGTTGAATGTGAAAAACTTTAGAGAGTTTATAACTGACTTATAACTGGACCTATGAAGTCCAGGAATGGATGTTTACAAAATAATATTTTCCTCAGTCTTTGCTAATGGTTAATTATCTTTTTTCTTTCTCTTACATAAAGTATGATATCATCATTGTGAACTTCAAAGAGAGAGGGCAAAAATCTAGAGTAAATTTCCATTGAATGGCACCTAGCACTGTGCTTGGTAGATATTGTTTACTAAATGAAAGGATTTACTTAAACAATTGGGCTGTTTCTTGATGACTTGCTTCCATAAAATAAATGCACTTTTTTATGTTTTGATTGGATTTCACTAGTAAGAGTTACTAGTTGACTGGTTAAGATTCCAAAAGAATCAACCAGTAGATAAACAAAAACAAATGAAAAATTTTGTTTTTAGAAAGATAGAAAGTGAAATCTGATTATATTAACATTGAAATAATAACTTTTAGCATCATTTTAGTAAATCAGTACTTCGTTTTGTTGTTGATTGCATAAAAAAAGATTCACACAGTAGGATATAATTTTGAAAGTGTTGAAATTTGCATTCATTAGAGTTGCAGTGGTTAATCAAGAACCACTTCAGCTGCATTTTCATCAACTATGATAACTGTCTACATAGTTAATGATAAAATTTCAGATTGCACCAAACTATTCTTGTTCTGCTCTGGACTGAATATCTCTCTTATAATTTTGTTATATATTTCTGAAGGTAGGGTCTTTGGCATTTACAGTTTTGAATAATTAGTATATGTTCATGTATAAATAGAAACTGCAGAAATTATATATTTGGTTAAAAGCAATTTATGCTATAAATTTCTGCATATGTCACAAACATAGATTATGTTGACTGAAATGAATGTGCAAGTTGATCTACTCCAACTTTTCATTTCCCATTAAGAAATTTAAGACCTGAAGTGGTTATATTATTTTTCAGGAAAGGGGAGCTGAACTCTAGTTCTGCAACTAGAGCTCCTCAAATCCATTCAATCATTAGTTCATAATGTACTGAATTTCACTTGTAGTCATCACTCAATAAATATGTTTGGTCTACTTTCTCTTCGATAGCAAATTAAATACTAATAAATTGTATTTAAGTAGAAATTATGGTGAATTTTTATAAAGAAATGGTGAAGTTCCAGGGAGGCGCTCTGCTTTATTTTGCTCAAGAATTAATCAATTCATATCTTGAATTTTAACTCACTTCCATTAGAAGGGTTTTGTTGTTGTTGTTGTTTTTAATTAGAAATTTTAATTTTTCATATCTATATCTTAAGTTTGTAAACACTTAAAGTTTTATAAATATAAACTCTAGACTAGCTCAGATTTAATTAATAACAAAATTATGAGTAGGCAAATACTGTGTTCAATTAGTACTTTATGCAAAGCTCAGTCATCCTTTTTGTGAAACCTGTTTGGATGACAAACACCTGCAGTGTCTCTTTATCCACTGAACAGGGATGTCTAGAACATTATATTCTAGATTAGGAACATAGACTACATATGATGATCATGTTCATGGGTCCACAGTAGATATGCTCCACTTCCGTCTTTGTGATTCAATTTCCTCACACTTATTGTAAGCATTTAGATGAGTTTATTTGTACAAAGATTACACTATACATTAATCAGAGCCTAGTATATAATCCATAAAAGTAAACTTCTATCTAGACATAATCTGGGAATTCAGACTGTTCTCCAATTTCTATTGACTGTAAAAAATGTGAATATAAAAGTTCCTCAAATCATTATACCTCTGATATGTTCAACTTTAAAGGTCATCTCCAGATATTTTCTTATGAAATTATGTGAGTTTTTTCCTCAACTTATAGGTAACATTCACTTTTTTATCGGATCATAGTAGTAAAATATTAACCTTTCTCTACTCTGTTACAATGGTATAATAAGAACCTCTGAAAAGCAAATTTTAAATGAAAACAAAGAGAATACTGTAAAAATTATCAAAATTATTAAATAGCTTTTTTAGAACCTGGTAAATTAATTCCAACAATCTAAGAAGTTGGAATTTTTAAAAATAATGGCTGAATCTTGAGTAGAACAAGTGACTTTTGTGACTTTTTAATTTACCCTAACCTTATCCTCCTCTTACCAACCTTACAACAGTCTATAAAAGCAAGAATTTCACAAATAAAGTAGCTGTTAAAACCAGTAGCTCAGTATCCCTCCTAAATATCTATTTAGAGCTCTTAAAAGTCCACATTCTTAGGGACTTGCCAGTATTTGACTCAGTGGCTTGTTGAAAGCTTCATTCTCAATGCTTGCTACAGTTTGACCTGACTTGGAGCTTACTCTGCACTAACATCCTTATCTTCAGGAAATTTATCAAAAACCATAATAGTATTTTTAATATTCCAACTGTCTGAGATGGTGTTACCAGTTAATTGAGAAAAAGCTGGCCAAATGTATTGACATAAAAAACCTGGGAAAGAATGTATATGAGATGTTTCTAATGCCCAGAAATTTTCCCGGGAACCTAAAAGGCCATGCATGTGTGTGACACTGTGCATGAGCCCAGGAAAGACCTTAGTTGACCTTAAGGTACTGGAAATGTGGGAAATAGAGGTGAAGAAATAGTTATAAATCACCTTTCAGTGCGTGAAGACTTGCTTCAATACATGTGCAGAGTCACTCAGCAGCTGGAAAATTTCTTGATTCAGAGTGCTTGACAAAATTTTTCCCTAATACATGTGGCTAATCAGTTCTCTCAGGACCCATTTGTTAAATAGCAATTCTTTTCCCACTGTATGTTTTTTGTTTGGATTGTTAGTATGTGGATGGGTTATCTCTAGGTTCTCTGTTCTATTCCTTGATTTATCTATCTCTCTCACTTTTTTTTTTGGTGCCCGTACCATGCCATTTTGGTCTTTATAGACATGTGGTATAACCTGAAGTCTGGTAGCATGATGCCTCTAGATTTGTTTTTATTTCTTAAAATTGTACTCTTTTTTTCATGGTTCCCTATGAAGCAAAGTACTATTTTTTCAAGTTCTTCAAAGTATAAGATTGGTTTTTGATGAGGACTGCATTAAATCTGTAGCTCCCTTTGGGCAGTGTGACCATTTTAACAATGTTGATTCTTCTCAGGACATATCAGAACATGATATGTTCTTCCATTCGTTAATGTTTCCTACTACTTCTTTTCCCAGGGTTTCATAATTCTCTTTAAAGAAATCCTTCACATCTTTTGTTAGATATATTCCTAGGTATTTTATCTTTCTTGGAGCTGCTGTAAAAGGTATTGTGTCTTTGATTTTATTATCAGCTTGACTGTTATTGGCATATTTGAAGGTTACTGATTTGTGAACATTGATCTTTATCCCAAGATGTTACTATAATTTATGTCCACTAGGATAACCAAACGGAGACTTCAGAGGTTGCACATGAAAAATAACATTGACATTGCAGAATTAGCACAATAAAATCATTAAAAAAGCAAAATCAATAATAAAATATGATAAACAGTAAAAGCAAGAAACCCCATAAGGAAGGGGAAGGAAATTTCATTTATATATTAGACCATTATATTATTTTACACTGTGAGTTTTATACAACTACAAACCCCAAAAATTATACCCCCAAATAGGTTAAATTTATTAATGCATATTAAAGAAATCTGTTAATAGAACTATCTTTGTTAATAGAAGCCCAAATGTTGAAAGAACTAAACTAAATAAAGTCTTTAAATCAGCTAATGTGTGTGGATAGGTGTATGTGCATGTATGTATGCTTCATTATGGACAAAATGCTAGCAAACAGCACTGTGTATTGCAGAGAAAATTTTTTTTTCTTTTTTTTTCTTTGAGACAGGATTTTACTTTGTCATCCTGACTAGAGTGCAGTGGTGTTATCATTGCTCACTCCAACCTCAAACTGCGCAGCTGAAGGAATCCTCCTGCCTCAGCCTCCCAAATAGCTGGGGCTATGATTCTGTGCTACCCCCTACTTGCCTTGTGAGTAATACGAACAAAAGTTCTTTTGATATAAAGAAAATAATATAATTTAGAAATGTTGATCTACATTTCCTTAAATGCATAAAGGAAGAAACATGTTAAGATAAACTAAACTTTTATTTTTCTTATCCTTAATTGATCTGGCAAATAATTTATTTAAAATGATAAAGCAAATGAATTTAACTATGTGTGCATTTATATGTATCATATGTATTCTTCTGTATGCTTAGATAGAAGTAAAATTAAAGACAGCAATGAGACAAGGAATACCCATATGGGAGGGAAGAATTAGGGTTATTAGTATTACAAGATATTCCTGCTCCCTGTGAAGCAATATAGTGTGATTTTAAAGTACACTTGGATTGGTTATAAATGTATATTGAAAACTATAGGGAAACTACTAAAAGAATAAGGGAAGTGTAGCTGATATCCTAAAAAGGAGAGTAAATGGAATTATATCAAATGCTCAATTAAAATTATAAAATGCAGGCTCGGTGCCTGTAGTATCGTGGTTATGGCGTCAGCCACATGCACCAAGGCTGGCAGGTTGGATTCGGGCCTGGGCAAGCTGATCAACAATGACAACTGCAACAACAGCAACAAACATGAATTATAAAATGCAGAAGAAGTATGAAAGACAAAAATTGAAACCAAGCAAAAGGACAACAAATGGAAAACATTAGATATGGTAGATATTAATCCACCTATATCAATAACCACTTCCAACACCAAAGTTCTAAATACATCAATTAAAAAGACAGAATCTGTCAGATTTTATAAAAAACAAGATTCAATTATATGTTGTCTACAAGAAACAAAATTTTTGAATATAGAGACACATACAGATTAAAAGTAAATGGATAGATAAATATATCATGTCAACAATAATAAAACTAAATCAAGAGATCTATGTTAATTTTAGACAGAGAAGGCATCAAAGCAAGGAAAGTTATGGACAAAAAAATAAAAATTTAATTACCTAAAGAGACATAACCATCTTTAACATTATATACCTTTAACATTACACACCTAACAAAAGAACCTTTATGGGAGGAAAAAAAACCCTCAGAAATGTAGGAAGAATGTATGAATACACTGTTATTGCTGGAGATTTTAACAGCCTTCTGTTAGAAGTGGGCAGATCCAAGGGCAGAAAATCAGTAAGGTAATAAAATGCCATCAATCATCTGGCTATAATTAACAAAAATAAATTACCTTTCCCCAAAACAGCAGAGTACACATATTTTCTCAAACACATAAAATATCCATCAAGATAGCCTCCATTCTGGACTATAAAGCACTTTAACACATTTCAAAGCATAGAAATCATACATAGACTACAATGCAATTAAATTAGAAATCAATAATTTTCTCCCATAAAGGTTCTTTTGTTAGGTGTATAATGTTAAAGGTATATAATGTTAAAGATGGTTATGTATCTTTAGGTAATTAAATTTTTATTTTTTTGTCCATAACTTTCCTTGTTTTGATGCCTTCTCTGCCTAAAATTAGCATAAATCTCTTGATTTATTTTTATTATTGTTGACATGATATATTTATCTATCCATTTACTTTTAATCTGTATGTGTCTCTACATTCAAAAATTTTGTTTTTTGTAGACAACATATAATTGAATCTTATTTTTTATATAATCTAACAGAAAACAAACTTGGAAATTCCAAAATAAATGGAGATTAAACAGCATTTTTTTTTTTTTTTTGGCCAGGGTTGGGCTTGAACCCACCACCTCTAGTGTATGGGGCTAGCACCCTATTCCTTTGAGCCACAGGTATCACGCAAACAGCAAACTTCTAAATAACTATGTCATGAAGAAATCTTTAGAGAAATTGAAGAATATTTGCAACGGCATAAAAATAATAATACGTTAATTCCCCTGCTACCCTTATTTACCCTTCACCTTTGGGCCCTGTATCCCAAAAGAAAGGTTAGAGGCAGTTAAATCAGGTCGAGGTCCAATATCACTGGCTCATTAACCAAGAATCTAACTATTATTCTTCACCGCCCTCCATAGCACCAATGATGGGTAAGATTCCCAAAGCGGGGACAACCTAAGACAGGATATGGAGAGG
>CAUYPK010012339.1:0-20480 GCA_963574355.1 Loris lydekkerianus | reverse complement strand
GGATTGGTGAGAATACACTTGTGGTGCATCTTACAATGGTATATGTGAAACTTAGTAAATGTGGAATGTAAATGTCTTAACACAGTAACTGTGAAATTGCCAGGAAGGCTATGTTAACCAGTGTGATATAAACGTGTCAACTGGTCTGTGAAACTAGTGTATGATGTCCCATGATCATACCAATGTACATAGCTATGATTTAATAAAAAAAAATAATAAAATAAATAAAAAAATAAAAATAATAAAAAATACAGAAGGATGACAAACTAATAACCTAATGTCACACCTCAAGAATCCTTCGTAACTCAAGAAGCTAGAAAAACAAGAAGAAACCAAAGTCAGAACTAGTGGAAGACAAGAAGATCAGAGAACAAAGATCAGAACAGAACTAAATGAAATTGACACCAAAAATAAACACAAAGAATCAATGAAATGAAAAATGGGTTCTAGACCACTAGCTAAACAAAGAAAACAAAGAAAAGAAGAGAGAAAATTCATATAAACTCTATCAGAGAAAAAGGAGACATTACACCTGATACCACAGAAATGCACATCATGCAAGACTACCATGAACACCTCTATGTACATAAACCAGAAAATATAGAGCAAATGGATAAGTTCTTGAAAACACAAAATTTCTCAATGTTGAATCGGGAAGAAATAGAAATCCTGAACAAATGAATAAAGAGTAGCAAGAATGAATGACTAATAAAAAAATCTCTCAAGAAAAAAATAATAGTTCAGAACCAGATGGATTCTTAGCCAAATTTTACCTGGCTTACAGAAAAGAATGGGCACCTATCCAACTGAAACTGTTCTATAAGACTGAGAAGGAGGGAATCCCCCCAACTCACTCTATGAAGCCAGTATCAGCCTGATACCAAGGCCAGCAAAGGATACAACAAAAAAAGAAAACTACAGACCAATATGACATTAATGATTTACATAGATGCAAAATTCCTCAACAAAATACTAGCAAAGTAAATCTAAAAGCATATCAAAAAGATAATTTACCATGATCAAGTAGGTTTCACCCCAGAATGCAAGGATGGTTCAACATTTGCAAATCAGCAAATCTGGTTTATCACATAAAGAGAATTAAAAGTGAAAACCATATGGTCATCTTAAGAAGCAGAAAAAGCATTTGATAATATATAACCTTCCTTTATGATAAAAACCCTCAGCAAAATAGGCATAGAAGGTACATATCTCAAAATAATAAAAGCCATATATAATGAAGCCACAACTAACATCATACTGAATAGAGAAAAGTTGAAAGCATTCCTTTTAAGACCCAGAATAAGACAAGGGTGCCCACTTTCACCACTTCTATTTGACATAATACTGAATATTCTAGCCAGAACAATCAGGCAAGAGAAAAAAATAAAAGGCATCCAAATTGAAAAGAGAAAGTCAAATTATCTCTGTTTGCTGGTAATATGATCATCTGATACCTAGAAAACCCCTAAGGACTCTTCCAAAAGAGTTTTTATTGATAAATAAAGTCAGTAAAGTCTTACGTTACAAAATTGATATACACAAATCAATAGCATTTCTTTATACTAATAATAGCCAAGCTAAGAATTAAATCAAGAACTTAATTCCATTTACAATAGCTGCCCCCCCCCAAAAAAAAATGGATTTAGAGACATAGTTAACCAAGGACGTGAAAAATCTCTACAACGAGTACAAAACACTGAGGAAAGAAAGCTTGTAGCTGACATAAGACATGGGAAAATATACCATGCTCATGGATTGGAAAAATCATTATTGTTAAAATTTTCATACTTCCCAAAATGATTTACAGATTCAATGTGATTGCCATCAAAAGACCAAAGTCATTTTTTACAGAATTAGAAAAAGAGCTATCTTAAATTTCATATGGATTCAAAAAAGAACCTGAATAGCTAAAGCAATCATAAGAAAAAAGAACAAATCTGGAGGCATCACATCACCTGATTTCTAATTACATTGTATGTACAAGGCGAAAGTAACTAGAACAGTTTTGTACTGCTAGAAAAGTAGACACATAGATCAATAGAACAGAGAAGAGAAATTGGAAACAAAACCATATCGGTACAACCAATCTTCAGCAAAGTAGATAAAAACATACACTGAAGAAAGGATGCCCTATTCAATAAATGGTGCTGGGGAAACTGGATAGCTACATAAGAACAAGAATGAAACTGGATCCCTTACCTCTCACTGAATGAAAAAATTAACTCGAGGTGCAATAAAGATGTAAATGTCATACTTGAAACCATAAAAATTTTGGAAGAAAACCTAGGAAAAACTTTTCTGGACACTGGCCTGGGCAACGAATTTACTAAAACTGCAAAACCAAATACAAAAAAAAAAAAAAAAAAAAAAAAAAATTAAATTAAATAAATGCAACTTAATTAAACTGAAATGCTTCTGCACAACAAAAAAAAAAAATCAACAAATAGACAACGTATAGAATGGGAGAGAATATTCACAAACTATACATCCAACAAAAGGACTAGTATCCAGACTCCATAGGGATTCAAACAAAGTAGCAAGAATAAAACAATAACTCCAATTAAAATGGGCAAAACACATAAACAGACATTTGTTAAAAAGAAGACAAGTGTCCAACAGACATATGAAAAAATGCCCAATATCACAAAACATCAGGGAAATGCAAGTTTAAATGACAATGAGATACCTACCACCTTTCTCCTGTCAGAGGGCCATTATCTAAAGCCAACCCCCACCCAAAACAAAAAACAACAAACCTTGGTAAAGATGTGATGAAAAGTAACACTTATACACTGTTGGTAAGAATGCAAATTAGTACAACCTCTATGGGAAACAGCATGAAAATTCCTCAAATAACTAAATTAGACCTACTATTTCATTTACCATCCCACTCCTGGGTATTTATCCAAAAGAAAATAAGTCTTTACATTAAAAAGACACCTGCATACATATGTTTATTACAGTGTAATTCACAACTGTAAAGTCATGGAATTAACCTAAGGGCCCATCAACTGATAAGTGGATCAAGAAAATGCAGTATATATATTCCATAGACTCCTAAAGAATGAAATAATATTTTTGCAGCCTCTTAGATGGAAGTGGAGGCCATTATTATAAGTGAAATATCTCAGGGATGGAAAAATAAATACCACATGTTCTCAGAAGTGTGACCTAAATGATGAGTATACATGGTCACGCACAGTGGTGTAACGGACACTGGAGACTCAGAGGAAGGGAGGGTGGAGAGGGGATAAAGGATGAAGAGTTACCTATCAGGTACAATGTACACCATTCATGTGATGGGTACAGTGAAAGTCTTGATTTTACCACAGTACAATTCATCTAAGTAACAAACACTTGTACGTCTTAAATCTATTGAATTAAAACAACAGAAGGAGTGTAATAGATCTGCTTTTACTTGGGGAAGTGAGGTACCATGGTTATCAGTGACACAAAGCAGGACAGGGAAGTTCCACAAACAAAAAAATCACAGTTTTCCTTCTAAAAGAAGGGGAACATATTCTTGGTTAGATCAAAGCAATAGATATCCATTATTAGAAAACTTTCCCTGAGGCATTTCTGGAATTCCTTGGGGGAAGTTTTCCCTTCAGGCATTTCTTGGGAAAATCCTATATTTTTTCTGAATCCTATATCCTGAGAAAAATGAGTTTTAGGAATCAGAAAAATTGGGGCAAAGTATTGTAATTCTCCTATGAAAATAAAAGCTTAACACTCAAGATAGAGACGTTATTATTCCTCAAAGAAATCCAGGGATTTCATGAAGAATGCAGGGAGCAGGAACAGTTGACATGCTGAGTTGAAGTTCAAAGCCAGCATTCCCAGTTTCTGGGACAGGGGCAAAGAGGGGAGAAGAGATTCCCATTTCATCACTTTTACTTGGAACTATGGCCATGTAATTAATACTTGCTCAAGGCCCTGTCTGCTGCTAAAAGGTAGACTCTTCTCATAAATAAAGTGAACACTAAGGTCACTCAAAAGATATCCTCTTGACTAATCCCTTGGGTGGTGTTCTGAGAAATAAGCTTTGAAAGCAAAGAAAGTTCTTTAATTGGCGATTTCTACACATGGTTCTGTGTAAAGCTATTAATTTTACCAGTAGAATGTTATATTATTTAAAACCACCCAATAATGTCCACAGACATTTTCCAGCGATCATGTATTCAACTAGGCTAGAGTTGTTACTAAACTTAAGCATCTTATTTACTAAACAATTTTCTGATCTTCCTCATGAGTTAAGTACACATGTATAAAGAATGTTGAAAGTATTTTAATGACAATTTATTATTTGGGTCATTCTAGAGAATTATGGTCTTGTTTGGGGGGTTTTCTTTTTGGATTCCTACTTTCATATCTGCCTGCAGTTTGAAAACCAGTTACACCAGCCACAGGGAAAAGGGATTGTTCAAAGAGAAAGGAAAGGAGGAAACGGAATAGAAGAGGCGGCCAAGTCTTCCCAGGAGGGATTGCTGAGGCAGGGCCTACACTGTCAGCCCTAAGAAGCAGAGAGAGAGAGAGAGAGAGACTCTCACAAAGGACAAGAAGGGAGAAGCAGCTCAGGGCCCTCCTTTAGGGAGATGTGAGAGAGGGACAGGGGTTCTGTGTGTGTGTGTGTGTGTGTGTGTGTGTGTGTGAGAGAGAGAGAGAGAGAGAGAGAGAGAGAGAGAATGGAAGTAAGAAAGCAGAAATGAACTCTCTTTAGCAGCCAAGGAAACCCGTTAGAAATTCAACTTTTTTGTGTGTTTAAGATTAGATAATTGTCTAGCTCATTTTGGACTGACAAGAACCAGGTAGACCTGAGATCTCCTTTATCCCATTGGGAGGTGATGCACCTGCACATGGTTTCTGATGGGGCTGGTGGTGCCCTTCCATCAGGGAGCAGCTGTAACTCCCATTGGTCTTATGGTCTCCAGAAGCTACATAGCTCACGTTTTCACACAATTGCCATAAACAGTGGGAATCTGTTATGGAAAATTTCCCCCAAACTCCACTGGGGACCCTAAAGGACTCATTTACTAGGACGACTGGCTGAATGTTTTGAAAGACATCTGTTTTCTTAAGACTTGGATGACAACATGGAAGAACATGTAACACTAACTCTACAAGTATAAGAAGTGAAGAGACTTCAGGGTTTGAGAGGAAACACAATGTGAATGGATAGTGGACAGGTTTTTCCTAAACCTGGTATGTGGTGAATGAACAATAGCATTGCTGTGAGTATAAATGAGATGCCACTTGCAGTGTCAGGAATGCACAAATGCTCAGCAATTTTAGGTGACATCATTTCTGTGGTTGTCCTAGGGTGACACACAGGGGCAGAACAGTGAAGGCTCTGAGGTTTCTGGCCTTGCTCTTGTCCTCCTATGTCCTGTCTTCTCTTTTTTCTCCCCTTCTCTCCCTTAACTCTATTTTACCACTGCTGGGGTTGGTCAAATGGAGTTAGAAACTGAGTTAGAGATGGGGTCTAAAGTCAGTATCCAGCTTTATTATTATTTTTTAATTTCAGATCAACATGAGGGTACAAATGTTTAAGCTGCATTGTTTTTGTTTTTAAGGTAAAGTTCAAGTTGTACTTGAACCCTTCACCCAGGGGGTGTGTTGAGCACCCTCACATTGTGCACATTAGGTGAGATCCCACCAGTTCCTGTCCCTCTTTCTTCTTCCCCTTTCCCTCCCTTCCTCTCCCTCTTGCTAGACTAATACTTGTGTTTTTCTTTTGTGTGGGCATGTTGTTTATATATTGGTTTCATATTAGTATTGAGTACATTGGATACTTGTTTTTCCATTCTTTGATATTTTACTGAGAAGAATGTGCTTCCACTCCATCTAGGTAAACACAAAAAATGTAAAGTCTCCATCTTTTTTTATACTACAGTTTGTTAATCCATTCATGGGTTGATGGGCACTTAGGTTGCTTCCATGTCTTGGTAATTATGAATTGAGCTACAATAAACATTCTGGTGTAAATGTCCTTGTGGTAAAATGATGTTTTTCTTCTGGGTAGATATCTAGTAATGGGATTGCAGGATTGAATGGAAGGTCTAGTTTTAGTTCTTTAAGAATTCTTCATACTTCTTTCCATAAAGGTTGTATTAGTTTGAAGTCCCACCAGCAGTGTAGAAGTGTTCTCTTCTCTCCACATCCAAGCCAGCATCTGCAGATTTGGAATTTTGTTATGTGGGCTAAGCTTTATTTATTTTATTTATTTTTTGAGTATTTTTCAGTAGTCAGCTTTAAATTCCTCCTTCCTACTAGGTTTGTGTCAGGGGCTTTATATGGATTACATGATTAAATCATCACAACATCTTCAAAAGTTATAAATTATAGTTTCATCATTTTGCAGGTAACAAACTGAGTCAAAGAATGTAACTTTTCTAATGTTGTAGAGCTAAGAGGAGGCAAAACTGGGATTTAAAAGGGTATCTTTATGTTTTTCTTGATGTCTTTATGTGACTACAGTCCCCACAGTGGAAGTGGCAACTTTCTGGGTCTACAGCAAGGATGGTGAGGGATGGGGTGGGTGCAAGGCAGGGCCGGGGTCGGGTAGGGGATTCAATAGCCTACATCATATTTCCAAGAAATTCAAAAATCTGTGTTCCTCTAAAGGCAGCCCAAAATAGTATCTTTGCTTTTAAAAATGGTTAGGTTTTAGATTTCTGAACTTGCCCACAGACTGTGATGGGTCAAATGAAATATCTCCAATTTTAAGTGGCCATACACAGGGAAATTCATTGGTAGGTTTTTAATTTCCTCTCTCCTCAAAGTTATCATAATCAATTTAGGATTAAAATAAATTGCAGTAAGAAGAAAGGTCTTCCTTTGTATATAAAAAATGGCATCTGGAGTGAGTCATCAACTGGAGGAAATTATTTATGTCTTATCTGTGACCCTTCTCTGAGTTTATTAGCTACATTTGCATTTCATTAACTTTGCCATTTAAAGTGATGATGATTACATCCGTTATTGCAGTAGCACCTGCATGTACAGATTTTTTTCTGTTTAGCTTTAAAAGTTGAGCCAAGTTATACCAAATAGTAGTTTTAGAAGCCTATCACCTTCTTACCCTGAGTAGTTGTAATTTTAGAAGAAAACATTACTGATTAATGACTTCACTTATATTGCCAAATTTCAATAAATTTTCTTATTTTGAAATAAGCTACCAATTCCCAAAACCATGTAGAGAAAACAATCAAGTCTGGGGAGCTATCTTTGTTTTCTCTTTAAATATCATATTTTAAACTAAATTATATTTTAAGGGACGTGGGGAAGAACATATATTTAAAATGTGATTTTTTTTTTTTTCATTTACAGAAAATTTTTCTGGTACCCCAGTGAACTTGGGGTAGGCAGAAACCTTATATTAACTAAAATTTGAGATCTCTGTAGTTTGGTGACTTTGAAGTGGTTCTTTGTTGTGGCTTAAATTATAAGATGGGAGCAAAATCTTCCAGCAACCTTGGGGAATTACTGAACTTTCCTTGCATTTCTTCCTAACCAATACAAGAAACTGCTCTCTTTAGCATAAGGAGTAATGGAGCCTACTTTCAAAAAATAAATACAGAACTGCGTTTCTCTGCTTTTGAACTCTTTTATCCCTGGGAAGAAGGAACAGCTGGTAAATAGACTTTTGTCTTCTTATCCATGCTGATTGTTAAGGATTGATACTAGATAGAGAAAGCAGGCAAAGAAGGATGAGAAACTATCGTCAGGGAAATTGGTAAAAGTCTGTTTCCCACCACCAGCACCTTCAGAGCAGAAGACTAATAATTATTTAGGTGGTCAAGTTGTGAATTATTAACTATAAGGTGATGGCTCTGCTGGTGATAAATTAGTGTGCTGTTTATGTTAGCAAACATTTGCTTCTCACACTACATTAAGGGTGAACATTTAAAGGAACTCTACCAAAGTATTTTTGTCAGTGTGTTTGTCATTGAGAACTTTAGAAGGCAGAGAAAGCTTTGTCCTTATGCAATGAAAGCTCTCACTTGCAGCTTAGAAGAAGCCACAGAAGTAGGACATGACCCATACATGTCGGGCAGAGAGGGTGGGTGTCAGATTCATTGACCTAGCTGCCCTGTGAGAACTGGGCTGTTAGGAACAAATCAGGACAGAGCAGCTCCTCACTTTTCTGGGCTGTTTAAGTTGAAATTACCTTTGGAAAGTGGAAAGCCAGTCTCACTAATTGGATTCTGAAATCATTTGGACAGAATGAGTCTCATGAGGTCAAGTTGGGCTGCTTCTGCCTTTGGACAGGATATGCATAAAGAACACAGGAAAAGTGACTGTTTTATGGCAGACATTTTTTGGAAAAGCGATATTTAATGAGATGACAGTCTGGGGCTGAACCTACGTTTATGTTGACAAGTATAATTCTGAACTGCTCATTAATGATGTCTAGTTTTTGAGTCAGAATTAAACAAAAATAATTCTGTCATTCCAACTTCCAGTTCATGATATAAAAGCTAAAGATTATAAAATTCTGATTTACATGTCACCTTTCTGATGCAAAATTCAATGACATAGCTCCATAATACACATTCTGAAAATTTTGTTTCTTTTATTTTCTTCTCAATAAACCTCCAAGAGTACAATTCATCTTTCTGAGGTTAAAAGTAGTCCACATCTTGCAAAACTTAGAACTTTTACACTGTAAAAGTTAACAGTAAGTTAGTTTCAAAACATTTGATCCTTAGAATTAGCACTCTTGTTTTCCATTTTGTGCTTGTTTAAGAATAAAAGCAAAAAATTTAAGTTCAAGAAAGCATTTAAACTACTCCAAAAGCTCTGACTTATAGGCTAAGTTGATGATACTATGATTCAGTGGGCCAAAAGTCAAGGCTATCATAGAATATTTTAAAACATTCATTTGGTCAACATATCAAAATATAATATTTGGTTCTTGAGTACTTTAAGTATTATTAATAACATTAACACATATGTTGGTTGTATAAAGTTTGGGGATCACCTGCAGACAATTACATCCTATATTTATGCAATAGTTTACTTTTTCAAAGGATTTTAGATAAAGTCTTACAAAAGCACTATGTTCCTCTGAGAATATACACTTGAAAGAATATCCTTCTCTCAGAGGACAAAATGAGATTATTGAAATGGCTTTGTTAATAGCAGCAATTGTAGCATCAGAGTCTAAGGCTTGAATTTATATTTTGAAAGTGAAAAAATTTAATTTTCTTTGGAAGCATTGTTTGCTCAATTCAGGCAGCAGCTGCTTCATTCCCAACTTTCTATTTATTTATTTATTTTTTCTTTAGGAAGCTATGTATTAACTTGGTGACAATGCTTATTCTTTAAAATACTCAGGAGATAATTTCTTGTCTTGCAAATTCACATACAACAAAATAGGTTAAATACAATAGGAAAAAGCATGTGGAGAAGTGCTCCATGGTGGTTATGAATGTGGGATCTTCATGCTGGGCCAGACTGAGTTGGTCCCATGGCACTGCCAACTGCCAGCTGTGAGACTCTGGGCAAGCCACAACTTTGTGCCTCCGTTTCTTCATCTGTAAGATGTAGAAGTACTTGCTCAAAGTTGCTGGAAGAGTTAAATAATAGGATGTAGTAAATATTTTGGAATAGGACCTGGCTTAGAAAATATATTAATGCTGTTGTTGCACATATACATATTAGTAGCTAATTACTATTATTTTTGCCTTATCAATCATTATTCTTTTACTTGTCTACCATAAATATTTGCTATTTTACATGTACTCTGACTATTTTGAAAACAATCTTAGTAGGTTTAAAAGTAAACAGCAGATATACTGAGACCCAAAGTAATTAATATAAAAGACAAAAATCTGAAAGAGAAAAGGACAAATTATTATGAGAATCTCCAAAGAAAGAGCAAAGAATGCAAAATTTAGCTCTTGGATTCTTCTCAGCCAGGGTAAAGAGGGAAACACAATAGATTAAACAATGTATTACCAATTAGAAGATAACATTCTGGTTTGTCTCAGTTACCAACAGCTGCATAACAAACTGCCCACAAACTTATTTTTTAGGATTCTGTAGGTTGTCTATGTGATTGTTCTGATGATCTTACTTGGGGTCACATGTGTGACTTGAATCATATGGGTGAAGCTAACAGATCGCCAGAGGCTGGGATCAGCTAGGGCTTTTATTGAGATATCTTGCTTCATCTTCGTGTGGTGAACTTGAGCTTCCTCACAAGATGACAGTCTTAAGGTAGCATTCCAAGTAGTATAGTTTCAATAGGACAAGCCCCAGTATGCAAGTGCTTATCAAATCCCTGCTCATGCATGCTTGCTAATGTCCCATTGACAAAATCAAGTCGCACAAATATGCTTAGAGTAACATAAGTTTGGAATGCCAGGAGACCTGGGTTATGGAGGACATAGTCTACCACAGTTTCTTAGGACAAAACAAATCAGAAATCTGGGGACACAGTGTCACCTATAAATATTTCTTATTTTTGTTTTAAATAGCTATTTTTATGCTTTATATCCTTTTAACTATTAATATTAAATCTTCTATGTATTGCATTTCCCCCCCTAATAATGAGACCACTAGTCCAGGCCTTAGCAGCTCCTACCTACTAGGACTACAGAGCTTCAGCCTCCAGGAGCTCCCAAATAATTTTCTTTGCTATTTTGTTGATGGATCTCTAGAACTTCTTTGCTAAAACAAATGTTTAGCAATAGTCTTGTATTGGATGTGGATGGATGCAAATGTTTCAACAGATCTCCTTACAGCCGTGATGAATTATTGTTTCTGTAGCTAAAGGAGGTGTGAATCAGACCAAGAGGGAACCATCCAAAATGCAGATTTCTGGGCCTATCATAACTTGAGTCTATAGAAAGATGAGATAATACAGGGCATTTTATAAGCACAAGGAAGGGCTGCCTTCTAAATTACAATCTCCTTCTCTTCTTTTGACCTTGAACCACTTATTTTTCTTTCAGTATTTAAATAATATGTCCTTAATAATGGGTAACACCGTGGAAGCTACAACCAGATGGCCTTGGATTCAATTCTTTCAATCTCCTTTGATCACTTTGTGTCTCTGGATAAATCATTTGACCTCTCTGAGCCTCTGTTTCATCATAGGTTAGGTGGAAATATATTTCCCATCTCATATCATCTTTGTAAAAATGAAATGAGATAATATAGGTAAAGTGCAATGCTTAAAACACATTCTATTATTTTTATTGACTGTTACTTTCTGTGGTGCTTAAGTTGTGAATGAAGTCAAAGAAGAAAACAGAGTCTGACAGATGGGGAAGCCACTTAATCCCTGGTTATCTTTGCTAGAGCCTTTAGACCCAGCTATGCCCGAACCCAGTTCTCCTGGTTGGACTTCCCAGTTATCAGAGATGACTGATTTCCTTTTTTGGTTTAATCAACCTGGAGTAAGATGTGTGTCCCTTGCAACCCAGAGGTTCTGTCTTATGTAGATCCCAATCCTGTTCTATGTCAAGTTCAGCTGATAATTGTATTTAAAGTACAGATTTTTTTTTTTTTTTTTTTTTTTTTTTTTTTTTTTTTTTTATTCAGATTCTCAATTTTTAGCTCTTGGTAGAGTGCCATGGTGTCATAGCTCACAGCCACCTCAAACTCTTGGGCTCAAGAGATTCTCTTGCTTCAGGCTCTTAAGTAGCTGGGACTACAGGCACCCGCCACAACATCTGGCTAATTTTAGAGACAGAGCCTTGCTCTGGCTCAGGCTGGTCTTGAACCTGTGAGCTCAGGCAATCCACTCCATTCGGTCTCCCAGGGTACTAGGATTACAGGTGTGAGCCACCATGCTCAGCCAAAAGTGCAGATTCTTGATCTTACCTCTAGAGATTCTGACTTTGTTGGCTTAGGATAGGGCCTTTGTATTTTTAGGTCATCCTAGATGACTCTGATGTCAACAGTCCCAAACAACAGCTTTAGGGAATTAGCCTTAAATTAAGAATTTTTATTTGGCAATCCCTGCAGGATTTTGTAAAGTATCTTGCAAATAGAACCATCAGTCCAAGAACTGATTGTTGAATTGAACACATGTTCCAAGAACACGAGCAATGAGATAGCACAGATTCTTTTTTCTTTCTAAAGTACTATTTTTTTTAATTGAAAAATGATTATTATATACATTTTGGGGGTACAATGTAATGTTTTTATACATATATACATTGTGGAATGATTAGTCTAATTAGCATATTTATCACCTCAAATGTTTATTTCTTTGTGAGAACATTTAAAATCCTCTTGTAGCTATTTTGAAATATATAGTATATTATTCTTGATAAGATGATTATATAAAGTTGGCAGGATAGCCAAAAAGTAGCAGATTACCTCCAGAAATTTCTGAGCATCTTGGCATAGCTACCTTTCTTGAATTAATTCAGTACAAATTTAAAATGCCATTTAGTTTTCTCTTTTTAGCTTTATGGTTTTGGTTATGACTCATTCATTCTATGGCCTTGGACCTGTTTCCTGACATGATTTAATACTGCATTTTTTTTTTTTTTTGGTTTTATAGTAAGACCTCTTTGCTACATAGAAAGATTTCATGTTAGGGTTATCCTTTATGATAAATTTTATTTCAGTCAAGTGATGATCTAATAAAAATTTCAGTCTCATTCCAACCACATCAAGGGGTTCCCAGAGAATAGTTCCATACACTCAAGATCCTGATAAATGGGGTGGAAATCCTCCTGAAGACAGACAGCAAAATGTGCTATTGATGAACGTATTAACAACAGACACCATCAAGGTGGGAGAAAAATTAGTCCACCTGGAATACAACTTTGCTTCATTTATTTGATGTTAACTTAGGTGACTTCATGCTCTTGGTCCTACAAATACTATAATGCTTCCCTTGGAAACATGCATCTGAAGGCCTATCTACATGGATTTTTTAAGGGATTATAGACCAGAGCTGACAACGTGACCACAGAGAATGTATTTTAAAGACTTTCAGTGGAAACCACCCATCATTTGCATGGAGAGGGAGGTAATTTGGATATGAGTTTCAAAAAGATTATTTTTAAAGGCAGCATTGCATGGGTGATTTGGATTATAAAGCTGAAGAAAGCCAAAGGTAACTAATTTAGAACCATTGGAATTAAATTAGAACTTAGAAATTCATGAGTGAGAAGGAAAAAAATCAAACATTTGAACTCACATATTGAGTCTTCCTTTAATTAGATCCACAATCGTGTACAGAATGAGAGACAGTATCCCATTTTAAACATCATAAAAAATCCTTCCCTGTCTGGTCCCTATATATGATTCTGGGTGTAGAGAGTCCTAATACCTGTTGGGTCCCTTGGGAGGTTTACGAAGCTCCTTTGGGTCTTATTTTGTGTCACTTAGTGTAGGTTGGCTTTGTTTGTGATTTATGTAAAAAAAGCTTCCAAATCCCAGTGGTTTAAAATAACAAATATTTCTCTCTTGTTCATGCTACATGCCCACCAGGGTTGCAGTCATTCAGGAATCCAGACCAATGGAACAACCGCCATCTCAACTGTAGTTGGCAAGAGCTCTGGATGGTGTCACACTGACAACTAAATGTGCTTTGCTTGAAAGTGACATACATTGCCTGTGCTCACAGTTCATTGGCCACCACTAATCACCCTCATCCAACCTCACCAGCTTGGAAGTGGGATCCTATTACGTCTGCACATGGCAGAGGTTGAGGAATACTTAGTGAGCACCCCTGGCTCCTTCTGCCAGCCTAGTTGTGGAGACTGAGTGGTGAGCAGTGGGACAGAATTCTGGGAAGTGCAAGCTTGCTTCAGTTGCCTGGAGACATCCTTTCTATGATGGTAAAGTTCTCTGTATGAGAGAGGACCATGTCAGCAACAAAGTCTCTGTGAAGTTCAGATGTTTCCGTGGAGACAGGCTGGCATTTGACCTGGATTTGAGTCGAGCTGCATATCTGAGTGTCAGTTTCCTTATCGGTGACTTAGAGTCTGGTCAGTTTAGGTTGCTGTAACAAAGTACCAACACCTGAGTGGCTTGCAGATAAGGGAAATTTATTTCTTACATTTGTGGAGGCTGGACATCTGAGATCAGGGTGTCAGCATGGCTAGGTCCTGGGGAGGGCTCTGTTCTGGGTTGGAGACTGCCATTTTTCTTTTCTACCCTCCTAGGATGGAAAGGTCTAGAAAGCTCTCTGAGGTTCCTTTCATAAGGGCACTAATCTCATTCATGAATCTGATTCATGACCTAATCACTTTTTTTTTAAATTAAATCATAGCTATGTACAATGGTATGATCATGGGGCATCATACATTAGTTTCACAGACCGGTTGCCATCTGCCCAATACCATCACATTGGGATTAGGATTTTAACATATAAATTTGAGGGGGACACAAAGATTCGGCCAATTGCATCATATTATGAGTTTTTGGAGATAATTACATGCAATGAATTTAAACAATATGTATAAAGCCCAATCTCTAGTAATGGTAGCTGCAATTTTTGGAGATGGTATATCTTAGTGGTTATAATAATGTATGTGCAAGCAAGCAGCTGTGTAACTTTGGAAAAGTCACCAAACTTCTGTGAGCCTCAATTTTGTGATCTTAATAATGAAACCCCGTCAAATCTGTGCCTTAAAGTTATTTATCAATGGCATTTTGTATGAAAAGTACTTCACAATTATTAAGCACTGTTGCATATTAGTGTTTTTAAAACATTATGTAGATTAGTATGTGGATGCCCAAATTCTTCCATTTCTATAAAAAAAAAAGAAAGAAAGAAAGAAAGAAAGAAAGAAAGAAAGAAAGAAAGAAAGAAAAGAAAGAAAGAAAAAACCACTAATAGTGTTTGCCCAAATAAAGCTTAAAAGCCTTCTGGGGTCCCTTTTATAAGGACAATAATCCCATTGGTCCCATTAACCCCATCAATTCTGCAGACCAATATCACTATCCCTTGATGTAAGCCCAGTTTCTGCCATAAATGTTCTTACTTTATGACCTCTTTAGATATAAAACTTGTTGTGGTCGGGGGTCTGGGACTTCTTTGGTGTTTTCCGAAGAGGATGAACTCCATGCTGAAAATTTGGCAGCTCTGCTGGTCTTTGATCTACTTGGTACATTTGTGCAACAGTCAGAAACTTCTAACACGGTTCAGGGAGCTGCTGCCAGTCCCTGTCAGTGCCAGCCTGCTTAGGCAAAATTATGGGGAACATTTTGCCTCTTCTACTTCAATCCTTTCCTAAGAACCCAATGAACAAATTGACTCTAGGAAATCAGGCAGATTACTTTTGCCAAACATCCTCTTGTGAGTATCTCAGACAAGTAAAAGGGAAATAGAAGATATTAGACATAGGTAAAAAAAAAAAAAGAAAAAGAAAAAGAAAAAAGAAAATCAAGAAATATAGAGAGGATCGGTTATCTGTACTTCAAACTTGAACCCTAGTTCCCCAAACACCAAAGTCTTTAATGACGATACAAAAGGATAAAATAGTACACGTCTTGAAGACTACTACTATTTTATTTAATTTTCTTGGCACTAACCTGTGAGGTGGTTTTACTTGTTCTGCTTTTATAGATGGGGAAGCTGAGGTCCAGATAGGTTAAGCAATTGTCCAGTGTCTCACAGGACACATGGATCTTAAATTTAAACCATACCTGATCAGCTCTTTCTAGGACAAGTTAGCTCCAAAATACAGCTTTGAAGTCCCTTCAAAATGTGGCTCCTTAAGCTCCTTCAGATTTCTCCAATCACCCAGAGTTTTAGAGATTTATTCAGGAATCTCCCCAACCCACTTTAGAGCAAAAAGATGCATGCAAAGCCTGGCTGGTTTTGGCTTCAGAACAAAGTGCTGTGGTGGGAGCACTGAATATAATCTTGCACATGAGGACTGCCAACCAGATTCCCATTTTGGAAAAATCCACCAGCCAAAGACCACTTTAATTTTTTACCTGTCTTTTGCAGCAACTTTCCTCCCTCCTGCTCTGACTGAAACAAGATTGGACCCCAGTTCTGCCCAGGCAAACAAGCTGCTTCAGGTGAACTGGAAGTGGGCACCCCCAGATCTGGACCAGGGAGAGCGTGGAGGTCAGCTCATCTGGTTTCAGCTCTTGAGACTTCTTTACAGAGGAGGGAAAGATGGTATCTTCCAAATGCAGTCAAGGGAGCCCTTCAGATCCTGGCTGTCCCCTGCTCAGGGCACGTTGAAGTCCCTCGGCATCAAGCTGGCAGAGGCTTCAAGGACTTTCTTGGAAGGACACAGCAATATCCCACATGATGAGGAATCTGTTTTGGAAGTGTCCAGAGATCCAAACCAGACCTGACTCCTTAAACCCTGTCTTGTTTTCAGCTGAAGTTGGAGGGGGATGGAAGCAGGGAAGTGGTTTCTAGGGTAAAGGACACACACAGTTCGTGGCATTTAGGATTGTACTTGTCTAGGGCTCTGGAAGTGTTTTGGGATATTCCCTTAGGTTTGGAAGCCTCATGACTGTCCAGACCTTCAGTTTCAGAGGCTGAATCTTTGGGAGTCCAAATAGGAAGTGTAAACAGCACCCGTCTGTCAGCCAGTGATAAAAGTGGCAGTGACAGGGAGGAGAGGAGGACACTTAGGGGAGTGACTCTTCTGATGTTGCTTCCTGGGAAGCATGTGTGCACTTGACAGTGGGGCCTCCTGTCACTTCACGACCTTTATCCTTGTGAGGAGATGGTCTTACCTGTGGGAAGAGCTGAGAGAAGAAAGCTAGCCCTTTCTTTATCAGTGGTTCTCAACCTTCCTAATGCCAGGGCTCTTTAATATAGTTCTTGTGGGTCGTGACCCACAGGTTGGGAACTGCTGTTTTATGTTCTGTTAGGTGTTTATCTGCCAGCAGAAGCATGGGTTCGTCCTGGTTTCTCTGTGCCATAAATCGCACCAGGCCACCCTGTCTGCGCTGGTTGTGTTAATCTACCTAGTAGAGGGCTGGAGCTGGGAGTTCCTGATACCACTGAATCTAGTCACCTGCAAATGCAAACCACATCTTCCATCCCGGCCTTTGTCTGTCACAGAGTTAGAGCTGGACTTCCCAATCTGCAACTCTTTGCTCATTTTTTTTGTTTGTTAAGACTCCAGGTGGGGAAAGGGATTATATTTACTGCAACTCTGGAATGCTTATTTTTATGTGTCAACTTGGCTAGGCTATGGCACTTAGATGTTTGGTCAAACACCAGTCTATAGATTGCTGTGAAAATCTTTTAGATGTGATTAACATTCATTCATTCATTTATTTATTTAAAAGAGGGTCTCACTTTGTTGCCTGGGCTAGTGTAAAGTGGTGTCATCATAGCTCACTGCAACCTCGAACTCTTGTGCTCCTGTAATCCTCCTGCCTCAGCCTCCCAAGTAGCTGGCACTATAGGCATGAAATGCCATGCCTGACTAATTTTTCTGTTTTTTGTAGAGATGAGGTCTTGCTATATTGCTCAGGCTGGTTTTGAACTCCTGGCCTCAAGCAATCCTTCCACCTTGGCCTCCTAAATTGCTAGGATTACAGATGTGAGTCACTGTGCCTGGCCTGTGATTAACATTTAAATCAGTGGATTTTAAGGAAAGCACCTTTGCCTTCATAATGTGGTTGGGGCTCATTCAATCAGTTGAAGGCCTTAAGGGCAAAAACTGAGATTTCCCAAAGAATCAGCAATTCTGCCTCAAGATTACAGTATAGAGACACTGCCTGACTTTCCAGACTTCAGACTCAGGACTGCATCATCAACTCAACAGAATTTCTAGCTTGCATTACAGATTGTGGACTTGGTAGCCCTCACAATCATGAGGCACGTCCCTAAAATGAACCTCTCTCTCCCTTTCCTCCTCTCTATGTCTCCAATTGGTTCTGTTTCTGAGAAGAACTCTGGCTAATACAGTATCTGAAGACCCCAGAATATAATAGCTGTAATAAGTAGCCATCACTGAGTCCTCACTCCTCACAGTTGACTAACAAGGTAGACAGTGGCATTCTTTCCATTTTAAAGAGGGGAAATTAAGGTACAGAGCAGTTAACTTGCTGTAGGCCACGCAGCCAGCAAGTAGAGACACAGCAATGGAATCCAAAGTTTCCAGAAACAATAGCTGATGAGCTTAGTTACTATGCCGCATTGACTCCAAACCAGAGAAGAAAGTCCAACTCAAAGTTATGATATAGTACATAATTAGGGTTAAGTTCAATATGCCCATTTGATTGTGGTCAAGTGAGGAAAATATTTGTCTTGTGCTGAGTGTTTATATTTTGAGCCTGTGTTTCAGTGCTGGAAATAATTACATATTAAAGCTGATACTAATAGCCCAGTGGTTGCTCCTCTGGCCGGCCTCAGTGGTACTTACAGGGGCTGGTTTGGCTTGGGATGGATGGTTCTGAGTGTCCTTCTTGTACATCCATTGTGCTTTATTATTCACCATGATCAACAGCTCCCAACAAAGACTATATGGAGTCCACGTTCTCTGTTAGCTATGTCTACAATTTGCTATTGTAAACTCTTCCAGTATTAGCAAGAAGAGCAGCATGAAGAAATAAAGGAATTATCATAGATAAAATTCACCTTTGAGGATATACTCATATATTCATCTCTTCACATGCTTATCTGATAGTCAACCAGAAGGATTTATTGAGAACTTACTCTGCATGTATTTTAATTAATTTATAAATAATTGCTAATCATTACATATTCTCTTACAGGGAAGACTCTTCGAAAATCATCCTCTTTTTCACAGTAACTAGTGTCCTCACACTCTGCCCTGATAGCAAAGAATCCCATCTTCAATTTCTCCATGTACACCTCAGATCTTTGCCCTCTGCTTTCTGTGATTCCTGGAATCGAATTGCATAAGGAAACACATTCATTTCAAGAAAGATCTTTTAAAAGCACATCATATTGATGCAGAAGGAATAGCTTTCATAATGTATATCTCAGGTAATATAGTATGGGTGGTTTTAATTTGATGTTCCTTCTCTAGTCTCTGAAATCTCACTGTCCATGTTGAGGGCAGCATCATCACCATAGGATGATTTTATCATAAAATAAAGAGAACAAGTAAATATTTGCATGAAGAAACTCCTATTTGTGTAAGATATATGACAATGGTTGAGAGGCCAACAGGCTTCAAAGTGTCCCCTCTCTTGTTTTGTGAAAATGTTTCTTTACCCATGTAATAGAGACTGAAACTACCTTACCAATATCCATTCTCCTTGCATTTTTTAGTAGCTGAACCAACATCCTGGTTTGGATGTAACCCCAACCAATCTTTGGTTAGGATGTCTAGCTAACAAACTACACTGCCCAGGCTCCATGCATCTAGCCAACCATGTAAGCCAGTAAACAGTAGACAGTGTGTCTTCTGGGAAGGTTCTACAAGTAGAGCTGACTCAACGAGAAATGTTTGCTTTTTTGCTTTTCTCTCTTCCTCTTGCCAGGAAAGGCTGCAGCTCTAGTAGCTGTTTTGGAAACATGAAGCAATGTAAAGAATTATCTGGGTGTGGTGGTGCATCCCTGTAGTCCCAGCTACTCAGGAGGCTGAGGCAAGAGAATCATTTAGAGATTGCTGTGAGCTATGACGCCATGGCATTCTACCCAGGGCAATAGAGTGGGACTCTATCTTAACAAAAAAAAAAAAAAAAAAAAAAAAGGGCAGTGCCTGTGGCTCAGAGGGGTAGGGTGCTGACTCCATATACTGAAGGTGACAGATTCAAAACCGGCCCCAGCCAAAAACTACCAAAAAAAAAAAGAATTGCAGACATAAGGTAGTATCATTGAACATAAAGAGAGAGAGTTTGGTAAGTAGAGAATTATCCCCTCAGCATTGGACCACCATATCTAGCATTCTTTCATGCAAAGAAGATATAAATTTCCACCTCATTTCAACTACTTTAATTTTTATTATGTGTGTATGTATTGGTTATGTGTAGCTGAATCTAGCTGTAACTAACACATCCCTCAAGTTCATTATTAAACTCTATAAACTATATTATTCCAATAAGGCTTATTAATGGATCCAAACTCCTACCTTGAGTCCATTCACAACTGACTGACCCATCCAGTTAGCGTGAGTAGAAACTGAGCACCTGGACATTTTGTGTCTTGGATCCTGGTCTCTCATTTTGAACATGGATTTATAATTTTCTTTGTTGTTACTATGCTATTCATGGATTGGTCAACATATTTTTAGGAAAGTCATTGTTCAGAGAATACATCTTTGACTTTGAGTAAAAACCGCCATCTTTACCACCTTCACCACCTCTTGACCTGAGTTTGCATAAAATTATGCCTCATGTAATGTATTATGATTTTTTTTCCCTTTTAATAAGCCATATCTATGTTGGGAAATTGATCACCTGTAATACACTTGTTTTTTTTTTTTTTTTTTTTTTTATTAAATCATAGCTGTGTACATTGATATGATCATGGGGCATCATATACTAGCTTCATAAACCATTTGACACATTTTCATCCCAATATTCAACATAGCCTTCCTGGCATTTTCCCA
>CAUYPK010012334.1:0-18743 GCA_963574355.1 Loris lydekkerianus | reverse complement strand
CAGTTCCTTTACATGAGTGTCAGTCAGAATGGACCGGTGCTTTGATTTCACGTGTTTCCCCCCTGGGGGCGGGACTACGCGCTCAGAGATCTCTCCTCAGAGGTCCCTCCTCAGAAGCAGCATAACAAAATCCAAACTTGGCTAAGAGCCACAGTATACAAAATAATGATAAGAGGCAAAGAGCCGCATTCATTTTGGCCGAGAGCCGCATGTTCGCCACCCCTGAGCTATGGTTTAAATGGGTCCCTTCCAAATTCATGTTGAAAATGAATCTCCACTGCAATAACATTGAGAGGTGGAGCCTTTAAGAATGGCTTAGACCTACGGTGCCTCTTACAAGGATACATGTGAAACTTAGTAAGTGTAGAATATAAATGTCTTAACACAATAACTAAGAAAACGCCAGGAAGACTATGTTAACCAGTGTGATGAAAATATGTCAAATGGTCTATAAAACCAGTGTATGGTGCCCCATGATCGCATTAATGTACACAGCTATGATGTAATAATAATAATAGAAAAAGAATTGTTTAGAAGGGGTGGTGCCAGTGGCTCAAAGGAGTAGGGTGCTGGCCCCACATGACAGTGGTGGTGGATTCAAACCCAGCCCCAGCCAAAAACTGTAAGAAAAAAAATTGCTTAGATCATGGGAATTCCACTCTCATTAATGGAATTAGTGCCCTTATTAAAAAGCTTAGGGAATCTATTTGGCCCTTCTGTCCCTGACACTACATGAGGACATGTTATCTCTTCGGCCATCTGAGGACACAGTAAGAATGTGCTGTCTTGGCAACAGAAAGCCCGGTTACCAAGATACTATATCTGCTGGTCCCTTGATCTTGGACTTTCCAGCCCCCATAACTATGAGAAATAAATTTCTATTATTTGCAAATTATCCAGGCTAATAAGGTATTTTGTTGTAGCAGTCTAAATGGACTAAGACGCCATCCAATTCCGAAGGCTTTAAAACGTTCAAACACTGGTATTAGGTACCCATCAGCTCATTCCTTTCATATCCCAGTCCAGTTCACCATCAGTGGAAGTTTTTTTTTTTTTTGAGACAGAGCCTCATGCTGTCACCCTGGGTAGAGTGCTGTGGCATCACAGCTCACAGCAACCTCCAACTCTTGGGCTCAAGTGATTCTTCTGCCTCTGCCTCCCAAGTAGCTGGGATTATAGGCACCCACCACAATGCCTGGCTATTTTTTTGGTTGTAGCCGTCATTGTTGTTTGGCAGGCTGGGCTAGATTTGAACCCACCAGCTCAGGTGTATGTGGCTGGCGCCTTAGCTGCTTGAGCCACAGGCACTGAGCCTATCAATGGAAGTTTTAACAATTGCCCCAGAATTGCCTGCCAGAGGCGACTGGCAGCCTATAAACAACGAGGGTCTTCACTGCCAGCCACATAGCAGGTGATCCAGCTCCAAAATCTGTTTGCTTCCTAAGACCACTCCCACTATCAGCTGATGTAGGCTGGGTCCTCCATTGCTATGATGTGAATGTTTGTGTCCCCCCTGCCCAAGTTGATGTGTTGAAACTTGATCCCTAGGGTTTGGAGAACACATGTCCAAGTAAAATATCATGAGAATGGAAAAACAGCATCACATACACTCAATACTAAGTTGAAATTAGTAGATTAACAACCACATGTTCCTAGCACTCTGGGAGGCTGAGGTGGGTGGATTGCTTGAGCTCAGGAATTTGAGATCAGCCTGAGCAAGAGCGAAACCCTATCTCAGTAAAAATAGATGTGGGGGGTGCCTGTAGTCCCAGCTACTCAGGAGGCTGAGGCAAAAGAATCACTTGAGCCCAAGGGTTTGAGGTTGCTGTGAGCTATGATGCCACAGCACTCAACCTCAGGGCACGTGCGTGAGACTTTGTCTCAAAAAAAAAAAAAAAAAAAAAGTTCACATGAAAGAAAAACTCAATTAAATTCAAGAAGGGGGAGAGGGCAGCGCCTGTGGCCCAAGGAGCAGGGCGCCGGCCCCATATACTGGGGGTGACGGGTTCAAACCTGGCCCTGGACAAAACTGCAAAAAAAAAAAGAAGGGGGAGAGGAGTAGAGGGTTTGGTAAGTTCCCACCCAGCAGGTACAATGCACAGGTGTACGGCACACTTCCTGGGTGAAGGTTACAACCACAACTTGGACTTTACCTTACAAATACAATGTAACCTAATTGCATGTACCCTCATATTAATCTGAAATAAAAAAATAAAAATAATTGACTCAGTGCCTGTAGTTCAGCAGCTAGGGTGCCAGCCATATACACCAGAGCTGATGGGTTCAAATCCAGCCTGGGCCTGCCAAACAACAATGACAATTACAACCAAAAAATAGCCAGGTGTTGTGACGGGTGCTTGTAGTCCCAGCTTCTTGGGAGGCTGAGGCAAGAGAATCACTTAAACCCTAGAGTTGGAGGTTGCTGTGAGCTGTGACGTCACAGCACTTTACCGAGGGTGACAGCTTGAGACTCTGTCTCAGAAAAATAAAATAAAATAAAAAGAATTTTAAAAAGAAATGTAATCTCCCAGGTGGCGTAGAAAGAGGGGGCCTTTGGGAGGTAGAGTGTTTTGGTTGGTCTGAGATTAGTGCCCTTATAAAAGAGTTCCAAGGGATCTTGTTCGCCCCTTTCACCGTGTTAGGCAGAGCAAGAGGGCATCATCTGTGAGGAGCAGGCCCTCACCAGACACCAAATCATCTGACTTCTTGACCTTGGATTTCCCAGCCTCAAGAACTATGAGTAATGATTTCTGTTCTGCAAATTGTCCAGTCTAAGGTATGTTGTTATAGCATCCCAAATGAAATCAAACATCTGTGAAACTGATGCTGAGTCTGAAATTTGCAGGCAAGAAGTGTATTGGGGAGATGGCATTTCAGGGAACGATGCCTGGGAGGGAGGGAAGCAGAAATGGACAGAGGGAGAAGTTTTTTTTTTTTAGTTTTTTTTTTTTTTTTTAGAAATAGTCTCACTTTGTCGCCCACGGTAGTGTGCTGTACGTCACAGCTCACAGCAACCTCCAGCTCTTGGGCTTAGGCGATTCTCCTGCCTCAGCCTCCCAAGTAGTTGGGACTACAGGCACCTGCCATAACGCCCGGCTTTTGTTGCAGTTTGGCCAGGGCTGGGTTTGAACCCACCACCCTCGGTATATGGGGCTGACGCCCTACTCACTGAGCCACAGGCGCCGCCCCCAGAGGGAGAAGTTGACCTGGGATGAAGCTGTTCCCATGGCTTCAGACAGAACCAGGAGGTGCTCTGGAGTCCAGATAGGATTTTGGAAGTCGTCCTATCTCAAGCTAAGAAAGCTAGGTTATTTATACTCCTTCCTGGACCAGTCTTGAATGTAGGGTGCCTTCAGGGAGGGTACTTGATCTTGGACTAGACAGTAATACCCTTTGGCTGAACTGGGGAAGTAAGTGCCTCAGTCCAGAGCGGGGGATATGAGAGAATGTTACAGCGTCTTCAGGGGAGTCTTCGTTGCTCTTAGTTCTAAGCAGGCCGCCTCTTGTCAGTCTGATATGTTGTGAATACCTTCCTTCATCTATCTGACACAAGGAAGGAAGATATTCACACCAGCTTTCTCTGAGTACCATTTGTTGAGCAGAATTCCTTAATTTTTAGGCAATCAGATTAATGAATTTTCTCCCCTGAGCTTTTGTGCTTTGAGAGTTTTAAGAGACCCATCCCCATAACCTGGGCTGCAAAGATATCCGACTATGTAATGTCTTTTCAACTTTTTGAGGGTATACATTGAATACGTTTTTACCTTTCACATCTACATCTTTAATCCTTCAGGAGCCCATGTTGAATGAGGGTATTACAGAGCCTTCCAGTTTTCTTCCCCTTTCCTCTGTGTCAGCAGTTTTCTCTACTTGTCTTGAGCTGTTTCCTGGTTTCTTTTACCACTATCTGAAGGAGCGGCATCTGCAGAGAATCGTTGACCTCTTAATACTTTTACTCTGTGGCTTTTTAAAAACTCCACTCTCGGCTGGGCACAGTGGCTCACTCCTGTAATCCTAGCACTCTGAGAGGCGGAGGTCGGTGGATCGCCTGAGCTCAGGAGCTCGAGGCCAGCGTGAGCAAGAGCAAGACCCCATTTCTACTAAAAATAGAAAAATCCTAGCCAGGCATGCTGGCTCTTGCCTATAGTCCCAGCTACTCTGGAGCAAGAGGATGACTTGAGCCCAGGAGTTTGAGTTTGCTGTGAGCTGTGATGCCATAGCACTCTAGGCCTGCAGCAACAGAATGAGACTCTGTTTCAAAAAACAACAACAAAAACCCAGAACTCCTTTCTCTGCAGCTTTGGGTACATCCGACTGCCTCCCCTTCTTGGAACTCTCTGCACACGCCCTTTTTGAACTTCTCATCCTTATTTGCTTTTTTTTTTTTCTTTGTCTCTCCCTGTTCTTTTGTCCCTAGGGCTTTGCTGGCTTAACTTTCTCTTGCAGCTTCTAACAATTGATGTCATTTAAGACTCCATTTGTCTCTTTTTATGCCACAAAATTCCATCTTCTTGGAGAATTCTCAAGCTTTCAGTACCTCCAGGCGGGCGACTTCCTTGTTGGTAAATCCATCCCTGACCGGTCTTGTGAATGCCGGTAACCAATTTTTTTTTTTTTTTTTTTTTAAGATTTAATTGGTTTAGAGCAGTTTTAAGTTCACAGCAAAATTAAGTGAGAGAAAAGGGATTTCCCTTGTACCTCCAAGCCCAACACATGCCTTATAGCTTCTTCTGTTATCAGCATCCCCCATCAGAGTGGTACCCGAGTTACAATTGATGAACCTGCATTGACACATGGTTATCACCCGAAGTCCATAGTTTACATTACGGTTCACTCTTGACGTTGTACATTCTATGGGTATGGACAAACATTAATATAATGACGTGTAGGCTCGGCACCTGTGGCTCAAGCGGCTAAGGCACCAGCCACATACACCTGAGCTGCTGGGTTGGAATCCAGCCTGGGCCGCCAAACAACAATGATGGCTACAAGCAAAAAATAGCCAGGCGTTGTGGCGGGTGCCTGTAGTCCCAGCTACTTGGGAGGCCAGAGGCAGGAGAATCACTTGAGCCCAGGAGTTGGGGGTTGCTGTGAGCTGTGATGCTACAGCACTCTACCCAGGGTGACAGCTTGAGAGTCTGTCTAAAAAAAAAAAAATATATATATATATGTATATGACATGCATCCATTAATAAAAGTATCATGCAGAGTATTTTCACTGCTCTAAAAATCCTCTGAGCTCCACCTATTCATTTCTTCCTCCCTCAACCCCTGCAACCATGGTTCTTTTCGTTGTTTCCTTAGCTTTGCCTTTTCTATTATTTCATAAAGTTGGAATCAGATAGTATGCTACCCTTTCAGATTGGCTTCTTTCATTTGGTAATGTGCATTTAAGGTCCTACATTCAGCTTTAAGCTAAAGGCAAATAAATGTCTGAGCTCCAGGATAAACAGTCCTTATCAAGAGTATCCTGGGGCTGGAGCCGTGGCTCACGCCTGTAATCCCAGCACTCTGGGAGACCAACGCTCTAGGATCGCCTGAGCTCAGGAGTTTGACACCAGTCTGAGCAAGAGTGAGACCCCCTGTCCCTACTGAAAACAGAGAAATTAGCCAGGCATGGTGGTGGGTACCTGCAGTTCCCAGTTACTCAGAAGGCTGAACAGAGAGATTGAGGTTGCTGTGAGCTATGATGCCACCACCGCACTCTACCCAGAGTGACAGAGTGAGACTTTGTCTCAAAAAGAAATCACAGCCCCTGGGGAAAGTCAAACTGAATGTCTCATTAATCCACACAGCATCCCTACACATCTGTAAAAAATGTTGAGAGAGGCTCTGTGCCCATAGCACAGTGGTTACGGCACCAGCCACATGCACTGAGGCTGGCAGGTTCAAGCCCGGCCTGGGCCAGCTAAACAATGACAACTGCAACAAGAAAATATTGGGACATTGTGGTGAGTGCCTGTAGTCCCAGCTACTTGGGAGGCTGAGGCAAGAGACTGGCTTAAGCCAAGAATTTGAGGTTGCTGTGAGCTGTGACGCCACAGCACTCTACCGAGGGCGATATAGTGAGACTCTGTCTCAAAAATTAAAAAATGTTGAGGGAGTGACAGTTGTCTTCTCTTTGTAGATTAAGAATTTGAGGTACAGGCCAGGTGCGATGGCTCATGCCTGTAATCCTAGCACTCTGGGAGGCCGAGGTAGGGGGATCACCGAGTAAGAGCAAGGCCCTGTCTCTACTGAAAATAGAAAAATTAGCCAGGTAGTGTCATGGGCACCTGTAGTCCTAGCTATTAGGGAGGCTGAGGCAGGGGATCACTTGAACCCAAGCGTTTGATGTTTGGCTCGGTGCCTGTGTTCAGTGGTTAGCACGCCAGCCACACACACTGGGGCTGGGGGGTTCAACCCAGCCCAGGCCTGCTAAACAATGACAACTACAAAAAAAGAAAAAAAATAGGGTGGCACCTGTGGCTCAAAGGAGTAGGGCGCCGGGCCCATATGCAGGAGATGGCGGATTCAAACCCAGCCTCGGCCAAAAACTGCAAAAAAAACCAAACAGCCGGGTGTTGTGTTGGGCACCTGTAGTCCCAGCTACTTGGGAGGCTGAGGCAAGAGAATTGCCTAAGCCCAAGAGTTGGAGGTTGCTGTGAGCTGTGACGCTATGGCACTCTACCCAGGGCGATATAGTGAAACTCTGTCTCAAAAAAAAAAAAAAAAAAAAAGAATTTGATGTTCCTGTGAACTAGACTGCTACCATGGCACTCTAGTGTGGGTGACAGGGAGAGTGTTTGCCTCAAAAAAAAAAAAAAAAAAAAGAATTTGAAGTCTGAAGCTCCATCCCAGGAACATCAGACAAGCACTTTCTTTAACTTTACAGTCTACAAAGGCTGAGAACTCAGGCTCTCATGAAGGGGTCTTACTCTCAACCTTTGAGATGGATGAGGGACGCAAGAGCATCACGCTGTCCATCCACCACAATCCCTTTAAATGACCAGGGCAGCATATTCAAGTCAGCGCGGGGAGCAGGGATTGGATTTAAAGTCAACACACATATCCCTAGTTTCTGGACTGCTCCCAGACCACCTCTTTTGTTTTTCTACCCTGCTACTTCTTGTTCGTAAGTTTCTTGGTTCTCAACTCTCTTTGTTTTGGCTTCACACTAAGGTTTCTACACTCCACCCATCTCTCTGCTGGACGGTCAGCTTGGCTTGACTCATTTTTCTGGCTTTGAACAGCCACTGGGATCCACGCTGCTGCTTTTGGTCTTTGGTCTTAGATCCCCCACGCTGCTCCCACAGGGAGGCGGCAGCCCAAGGTGGGATCCACTGGGTGTGTCTCACCTCTTGTCAGGACTGTGAGGATCGTGGTGGCCTTCCAGTCTCAAGATGGCAGAATGAAGGTGTTTTTGCCCCCATTTTATAAAAATCACCCCCAAATAAGCAGTGCAAAAAATAAAAACAAAAGTATTGTTTAGGAAGTTGAGAGGTAAAAGCAGCTCCTAATCATGCTGGTTGAAGTAGAGAGATGAATAGCAAAGCCCCCCAGGGGGTTCTGACAGTGGCGGGTGTTAGGGTACTCTCTGAGAAATACCAGATTGGACCTTGAAGACAGAGAATTCTTACATCTTTCTTTATCCCCGGAGCTCAGCATAGAACCTGGGCAAATCTAGTCCTCATTAAATGGTTTTTGAATGAATTGCATTTTGTTTTATTATTACTATTATTATTTTTTGAGACAGAGCCTCAAGCTGTCCCCCTGGGTAGAGTGCTGTGGCATCACAGCTCACAGCAACCTTCAACTCCTGGGCTCAAGCGAGTCTCCTGAGACAGTCTCTATCACCCTGCATAGAGTGTAATGTGAATGAATTACATTTTATACGTATCCTATAGCAGTCATCAGCATATGAAGATATTTTACTCTAAGGAGGGCTCTTAGAAATGTTCACGACAGTTGGTGGCACCTGTAGCTCAGTGGGTAGGGCAACAGCGGCATGCACCAGAGCTGGTGGGTTCAAAACCAGCCTCAGCCTACTAAAAACAAAAAATTAGCTGGGCATTGTGGCAGGTGCCTGTAGTCCCAGCTACTTGGGAGGCTGAAGCTAGAGAATCACTTAAGCCCAGGAGTTTGAGGTTGCTGTGAGCTGTGACAGCACAGCACCCTGCTGAGGGGGACGTAGTCAGACTCTGCCTCAAAAAAATAAAAATTGTTCACTATATTGCTACTAATGGAGCCTCTATTCTTTATACTGGAGAAAGGGCTCTTTTAAGGGCTGAGGAGGGCTGAGAGAGGGCTGAGGAGAACTCTGAGCAATACCTTTGCTGTGAGGGTTACCATTCACTGCTTCATTATTTTTTTTAATTCACAAAATCTGCCCTTCCGTTATGTCAATTTTAGTCTTTCATTATTTTAACACAAACCTGGTTCCTGTGGAGGTCAGGAGTTGACAATAACATTCAGCCCTTTACAATTACTGGTAAGGAACCAGGTAACAGCCCTGACATTTAATATTTAATTGTTTCTGATCAGCATTAATTAGTCACGGATGCACACCAGATTCCCACTTAATTAAATACTCTTGGGAACATATTGTGGGCTCAGGGATTCTAACCACATCAAAAAGTAAATGTTTGGCTTTAAAAGTTGGGCTCCAGAGACCCAGGCATCCGTGGAGAGGAAATTCCAGATGGCTAGCATTCCCTCTTTCCTTAGAAAGAAACCTCTTACTTCTAGGCCCTTGGGATCCAAAAATCTCAGTGTTTCTTCTGGACTTCCAGGCCCGCACACTCCTTTCTATCCTGGTATTATCAATTTTACTCGCTGTACTGAATCATTCCTGTCCACGTACAAACATGAGCAATTTCTCCCATCCTAAGAGAGCCATATCAACCCCAGCCTTTCTCAAGCTATTGCTCCTCTTCAGAGATAAACTCCTCTAAAAGACTGAGTGTAGGTGCTGTCTCCCACCCCTCTCCTCTGGGTCCCCCTCAAACCCACTGACTTCAGGCTTTGGCTCTGACTACTCCATGGAAACCAGCCTGGTCAATGTCGCTAAAATTACCTCCTTGGTGCTAAATTCAATGGTCTCTCTCCTCCCTCAGTTGACCCAGTCAATCGTGTTCTCCTTGAAGAAAGCCATTCCTTCCTGGTTGTCCTCCCACCCATGGGCTTCTGCTCACTACTCTTGGCTGATTCATCCTCATTATCTCAGCCCCTAAATGTTAGAGAGTCTCAGCCCCAGCCCTTGGTTTTCCTTTCTTACAATTCTTTACTTGGTATAGAGTAAGGAACCTCTATACTCATTTCCTAGGTGATTTAGTGAAGCATATATACACTCCTTTTTTTTTTTTTTTTTGAGACAGAATCTCACTCTGTCACCCTGGGTAGAGTGCTATAGCATCAGAGCTCACAGCAACCTCAAACTCCTGGGCTCAAGAGATCCTCTTGCCTCAGCCTCCCCAGTAGCTGAAACTATAGTCACCCACCATTATGTCCAGCTAGTTTTTTCTATTTTTAGTAGGGGGAGGGGGTGGTCTGGCTCTTGCTCAGGCTGGTCTTGAACTCCTGAGCTCAAGCAATCCACCTGCCTAAGCCTCCCAGAGTGGTAGGATTAGAGGCGTGAGCCATCACCCCAGACCTCATATATACACTTATAACTTCCATTTTCATCTCCAGCCTTGACCTCTCTGCTGCTTCCTCTGCATTTCCTTGTGAATGTTGGCTTAGCCTGGGTTCCTTAGAAATCAGAGCCAGAGGAAAGGCTGACAACACACTCTCTCTGTACTGCAGAAGAGGGAGGGAAAAGGAAATGAGGCAGATATTGAGGGAAAGAAACACGAGATGGTGCATTGTTGAATGGGGTGGCATGTCCACAAGAAAACACAGCTTATTGCCTGGTCACACGGGAACATCTCCAGCAAGGCTGGGTGAAATCACAGTACCTAGGTTCTACCTCTTGGGAAGAAAAACGTTTATTTCTGGCCTGCAGAAGCAAATGGAACTTATCTGCTATTTCCTAATGTCTTGTCTCTCAAGGATAAAAGTTTACCTCTACATGTCAGAGAGGTGAATTGTGTTCTCTGGCCTCTCTGGGCTACATTGGGTATTTTAGCTCCCCCACCACTGGTTCAGAATTAAATTTGAAATGATTTAGAAGTGGTAGGAACAACCATAGCTTCTGTGGTCTAGTACATGGAGCAGTTACAGCTCCTACTGCAGTTGGCACGATGCAGACAGGCTGCAGCCTGGCCCTTACTCACCCTGGGTGAGACAGATGGCCAGTGACCTCAGTGGTAACTGAGCAAAGTGGCTTACACCTGCAATTCTGGCACTTTGGGAGGCTGAGGCTAGAGGATCACTTGAGTCCAGGAATTTGAGACTAGCCTGGGCAGTATAGTAAGACCTCATCCTAAAAAAAGAAAAATTAGGCTGGGTGCAGTGGCTCACACCTATACTTGCAACACTTTGGGAGGCCAAGGTGGTAGATTGCTTGAGGCCAGGAGTTCAAGGCTCTGATGGCTGGGACTCTTCTTCAAGTAAATAGTCAAGGGGTAGTGGGGAAGGAGAGTGGGTTGAGGACATACAGGACAGCACAAAAACTGGGTCTGACAGACATCTCCAAACTTAGCCAACCCCAACTTGATCTTCACCCCACCATCTAAACTTCCTCCTCCTCCTCCTCCTCCTCCTCCTCTTCTTCTTCTTCTTTTTTAAAGACAGAGCCTCAAGCTGTCACCCTGGGTACAGTGCCGTGGCATCACAGCTCACAGCAACCTTCAACTCCTGGGCTCAAGCGAGTCTCCTGCCTCTGCCTCCCAAGTAGCTGGGACTACAGGCACCCACCACAATGCCCGGCTATTTCTTGGTTGCAGCCGTCATTGTTGTTTGGCAGACCTGGACTGGATTTGAACCCGCCAGCTCAGGTGTATGTGGCTGGCGCCTTAGCCGCTTGAGCCACAGGCGCCGAGCCCATCTAAACTTCTTTCTCCTAGTTTTTACCATCTCAGTATCAACTTCATCTTTTCACTTTCTTATGCAAAAAGCTTAGAATCATCCTTAAAGGCTTTTTCTTTTATATTTAAACCTCATATCCAATTTATCAGTAAGTCCCATCAGCTCTTCCTTCAAAGTATATCCAGAATCCCACCTTTTCTTCCCACCTCCTTTCTCATCACTCTTGGATAATTGTACTAGTCTCCCGTCTGGCTCTATTCTATTCTTAATGGAATGGTCAGAGTAGTTCTTGTGAGACATAACTGAGACAGTGTCATTCTTTCCGTTAATACCCTCAGATGCCTTCCCATCTTAGTCTGTGTAAAACCAGTCTTTGCTGTGCCCTGCAAGGCCCTACACCATCTGCTTCCAGCACCTCTGGCTCTATCTCCTATTTCCACACTGTCCCTCCCCACTGTGTCTCTAAAGTGCCAATCAGGCTCCTACCCCAGGACCCTTCCTTACATTTTCTCCTCTCTGTGCCTGCACGACTCTCCAAGCCAGTGGCTCAGGCCTGTAATCCAAGCTACTCAGGAGGCTGAGACAGGAAGATCCCTGGAGCCCAGGAGTTCAAGATCAGCCTGAGCAACATAGCAAAAGCCTATCTCTAATTAAAGAAAAAGAAAAAGAAAAAAGACTCTCTCCAGTTATCTGTATAGCTTGCTTCCTCAGTCCTTCCAAGCTTTTAACTTCTATGCTCCATTGTTACTTATCAATCAGAGAAGGCTCCATAGAGGAAGATGGTTCTAAAGGGTGGGAAAGAAAATGGAAACCGGAAGACATGACCTCTTCAGGAGCTCGTTGGAAAGCCCGAAGCAAATGGGCTTCAGCCAACAAAGAGACTTTATGCATGGGAGAGTAACAAAAGAGATGAAGGGGGTGGTGCCTGTGGCTCAGTCGGTAGGGCGCGGGCACCATATACTGAGGGTGGCAGGTTCAAACCCAGCCCTGGCCAAACTGCAACAGAAAAATAGCTGGTGTTGTGGCAGGCTCCTGTAGTCCCAGCTACTCAGGAGGCTGAGGCAAGAGAATCGCCTAAGCCCAGGAGTTGGAGGTTGCTGTGAGTTGTGTGATGCCATGGCACTCTACTGAGGGTGATACAGTGAGACTCTGTCTCTATCAAAAAAAAAAAAAAAAAGAGAGCGAGATAGAGAGAGATGAAGGGAACGTGAAACCATTCTCAAAAGTTAAGGAGCTAGGTTTATTTTATAGATAAAGGTACCCAACTGAGAATCAAAGTTACTTATTCAAATTTCTATTGAAAAATGTCTTCCAACCAGGACCTCTTAAACATGACCATGAAAGAAGCAATAGAAGTCAGCATTGATAAAAGAGCAACAAAGCTTGAAAAAAATATATATGCCCATGGGAAGAATCTTCCAAGTGCATTCAGGAAGTTGAGGGGAGAAGGTGGCCTTCCCCAGTCATGCATCCCATCGTGTCACAGCTGGTGGTTGGAAATGAAATTTCAACAACCCAACAGGAGGAGCAGGGCTTAGTTATAGCTGTCTTTTGCTGCCCTTGGGTCTGGCCTACCTGGCTCAGCCTCCCAGAGCTCTTGATAACCAAGATCTCAAGGTCAAGGAGGTGGGTGAATGTGGGCGCCACTGCCCTCTGCTGGAGGGACTGGCATCCTCCCCAAGACCTGATTTGGTTCCTGGTCAATGGGTGTTAATGTTCTGTGAACTCTGGGTTCCTTTGAGAATCTGGAGAAAGTTATGGATTCAAAGAAAAAAAGACACACACACTTGTATGTAAGATTTGCATAGCCTTTCAGAGATTCATAGACCGTCTGAATCCCATTCAGCCACCTCCCAGGTAAAGGTGTGACTTTAGATGCAGGCAGATATAACCATGAATTCTGGGCTGAGATATCCACCCTTTCTGGCTATAAGACAGAAAAGAAATTAAGAGGTGGCTACCCAATCTATTTATTGCAAAGAATGCCTTTCTTCTCACCCTTTTGGACTCCAGGTTTAGAAATTTTTTCTCTACCAAAGAGATTGCATTGACTAGAAATCAGTTTCTCATTCTCTAATTTTTTTGTTAACCAAACAGAACAGACAAGGGATAGCCAGTTACCCCATCCTGGCTGAGTTCATGTAATTCAGGTACATATCCAAGCTAATTTGGTAAGAGTTAGCTTGAGGAGCTCTGTGGTTGACAAATGTTGACTTTGGAAGTGTCAAAGTCAAATACTCAAGCTATAATGTTTAAATCTTCCATTACTCTCATTCTAAAACTCACATAGTTGAATCCAAACTAATTCAGTGATGTTATTTGTCTCGGGCTTATATACTCTCACAAATCTATTTACATGCACCTCTACATGAAAGTAAGTATTAATACAAAAATTTCACCTTCAAAGACACCTTTCCAAGCATTTCCTCACATTCAAACTCTCTCTGTGGTCAATTCAAATACATACTTTCCACAAAGCTACACTTAATCCCCCTATGGTTCTTATTCTTCAGCTGCATCCCACACTGAGATCCTCTGGCCTCAAAGGTAGGGCCATGTGAGAACATAAGAGTATCAACTGAGCTTTTATCCTGTGACCCTGCAGGCACTGGGAGTTCGATGGGGAGGATCCTGGGACACTTTGTGAGAAAAGAAATGGCACAGACACATTATCAGAAGTTCTTCAGGTTGAGGCTTCACTTTGGAAATTTTAAAAGGTCTTAATCTCTGTAGCACCGCACCACGCAACTTTCACACAACATTTTGGCGCAGTGAGCAGGGTAAGCTTCACGAGGACAGCACAGGCCTGCTTCCTTGGGATTGCTTCTCTGTTTCAGTGTTGTCAGCTTAAGGTTCTAGATAAAAACTTGAAACTCCGACATGGCCCCCCAGACACACACCTGGAAATCGGAGAAACAAATGATGTCCCGCTTGAATGGACTAAAACTGGCAGCAACACGGAAGTAGAGCTGACTGCTGCTGCCTTAGACAAAGGAAGTACCCCTGATGACTTGGGGTGGGGTAAAGAAATGTGCCATCAAGTGGAGGAACTGGTGAATTACACCCACCAGCAGATGAATGCCTCCAATCTATTTCTGGCAATGATGGCCCTTTTGACTGTCCAGACTCAAGGACAAAAATATGAATATTGAACTTACATTCCTAACCCTCCTTTACTTTGAGGTGTTAGTTGGTTGGAACCTACTGTTCCTATTTATGTTAATGATTATTCTTGGCTTCCAGGTCCTTATGACACCAAAGTTCCAGCCTAATGAAGAAGGCATGGTAATTTCTAATTATACTACTGGGGTGATTGGTCCTCCTATATGTTTTAGAGACCACTCCCATTGCCTCAACATGTCTATTCAAATGTGGGCTAGTGTATATAGACATAAGCCTGAAAACAAAGAACAAATATCTGAAATGTTTATGTTAAGTGCTTACTCTCTAGACAAGGTCCATATTGATTAGATTTTTTCCAATCCTGAATTACCACCTTATAAATGCCTATGTTTTCAGAATGAATGGGTACATTGGACCAAATGTGAAGGAGATTCTGCACATATGCTTATTGATATCACAGGTAGAGAAGTCATGGATTGGGGACCTATAACTTACTTAAGATCAGACTTGGAATCAGCTTTGTCTTTAAAAATTTTTATATAATGAGAGTAAAGCGTCAGCTTCAGCTTCTGAGTATATTTCATGGATGAATGGAGGGTTCCCTCCCACCCCCGTTACCTGGAATTGCCACATATCCTAAACAAATGCATTTGTGGAAAAATGCTGTAGCTTTACAACCTCTTAAGGCTTGGACTGGAGGATTATTTTTCCATAACAACCTCAAAGAATATGAAATGAAGTTTGTGGTAAATGCCACCAAGTACATTCAAGCCTGTTTACAACTTCCTTTTGTGTGGCTAAAAGGAAATGTTACATGAAATAAACTAACAGGAGAATTATTTTGTTCTACTTGCCAATTGTTTACTTGTGTTAACGATTCTTTGAGTTCTAGTCCATCTAAGGAACAATTATACTTGCTGAGAGCTCACACCGGAGTTTGGCTGCTGATCAAGTTAAACAGACCTTGGCAGGAGTCCCCAGCATTGTCCATTCTGCAACTTGTAGCTGATAAGATCCTGAAAAGAAGCAGACATTTCAACAGTCTGCTCATTGCTGCCATCTTGGGGATTATTGCTGTTAATGCTGCCGCTGCTACTGCTGGCATTGCATTAACTGAAAATATTAAGACTCAAAACTTTGTGGCTGATTGGCATAAGAACTCTGAACAATTATGAACTTCCCCCAAAACAGATTGATACTGAAATATATAATGAATTATCAGATTTAGAACAAGCTGTTATGTAGATGATGAATTGGTCAGTTTAAAAAAAAAACAGATAAAATTGAAATGTGATTGGAATATGTCATTTTTTTTTGTATGAGGCCACGTTCTGAGGTCCTAAGAAAGGACTTTAATTTTGAGGGACATTATTCAACCCAGAACACCCGCTTCAAGTTGGCAAAGCATTAAGTTAGCAAACTGTCTCTGTCTTCCTCTGTGTTCTTTCAGGGACCCTGTGATTCCATTGGAATCCTCCACTCCTGCTACATTACATATTTGGAGTTCAAGATCTAATAGGTCAACCACAGGAAAGGGAAATAAGATACTACTATATACCTTCCAGACTGGCAACAGTGTTAAAGCATTAAAGCACAATTAAAACCAAACTATTGGTGAGAACATGAAATAACAGGAATGGTCACACACTGCTAGTGAGGATATAAACTGGTACGATCACTTGGGGATAAAGTTTGGAAGTGCCGAGTAAAGCTGAAGACAGGCATACCTCACTGCCATCCTAGGTTATAAATCGTATGAAAGCGTTTGCCAACCTGTGTCAGGATACATGTACAAGAATGAGAAGGCTCTTTGGTAATAGTTCCAAACTGGAAACAACCCAAATATCCATGGGTAGTTGGATAAATACATTTTGTGGGCAGCATATAAAGAAATATTACATAGCAATGAAAAAGAATGAGTTATAGTTACACATAGCATGGACATTAACAAAGAAGCCAAATATCATAGACCATAGGCAGTATGATTCCATTTATTTAAAGTTCAAAACCAGGCAAAATTAAACCATACAGTTTAAGGGTGTATAATCAGGTAATGAATAACATAAACGTTGAGATAATAGTTACGGTAGCTGAGAGGGAGTGGATATGATCCAGCCATGGACATACGGGGGGGGGGGGGGGACCTTCTGAAGTGCTGGTAATGTTCACTTTGCAATTTTTTAAACTTTTATTTATGATTTTAGTACTTTTCTGTATGTTTAGTAAGAAGGGGGGGCAGTCCCTTCTTGGATTTTGGAACCAAACAAAGCAACCTTACAGTAGCTTTTTTTTTTTTTTTTTTTTTGCAGTTTCTGGCTGGGGCTGGGTTTGAACCCTCCACCTTTGGCATATGGGGCCGGCGCCTTACTCCTTTGAGCCACAGGTGCCACCCCTTACAGTAGCTATTTGAATGTGAACACATTCCTAAAAGGACAAAATTATAAGGGAGCCCTCTTGGAGAAATAAAACATGAAACAATCAAAGTGAATCATCTTCTTCTTTTTTTTTTTTTTTGCAGATTTTGGCCAGGGCTGGGTTTGAACCTGCCACCTACGGTATATGGGATTGGTGCCTTACTCCTTTGAGCCACAGGCACTGTCCACAAAGTGAAACTTTTTTAAATAAATAAATTAATACTGTAATATTGCTACTCTAATATTAGCACCCTGGGAGGCCAAGGTGAGTAAACTGCCTAAGCTCAGGAGTTCGAGACCAGCTTGATCTAGGGCCAGACCCCAACTCTAAAAATAGCTGGACACTGTGTTGGGCACCTATAGTCCCAGCTACTCGGGAGGCTGAGCAAGAGAATAATTTGAGCCCAGGAGTTTGAGGATGCTGTGAGCTATGACACTACAGCACTCAACAAAGTGAGACTCTGTCTTGGGAAAAAAAAGAAAAAATAAATTAGTTTAATAAAGACTCCTTTACTATAAGAGTATTAAGATAGAAATATTGCATATTTTCCATTTTTTACCCAGACTATTATAGCAATACACACATTTTGGTTATATAATTTGCTTTTATACATTTTAAGTCAAAGTTATAAGTGTGTGGCCTTTGAATGTGTACATTGCACCATTAGGTATTAATTAACTCACCTGCTCCTCCCCTGCCACTTGATTCCTATTGAGTTTTACTTCCTTATGTGCACATAAGTTTTGGCCAACTAGTTCCAATTAAGTATTGAGCACATGTGGTGTTTGTTTTTTCATTCTTGTGATACTTCACTTAGAAGAATGTCTCCAGCTCCATTTGAGTTGTTACAAAAGGCATTAAATAAGCAGTTTTTTAATGGCTGAATAGTACTCTATAGTATACATACCTATGTCTTTTATTAATCTACTTATATCAATGAGCACCCTGGGTTTCAAGAAATTAGTTTTTAATAGAAGAGTAACTATAAAAAAATCACTGGCATCTTAAAGATCTTTATGTATGCAGGTGCTATGGAATAAAATATTCTAATCTGTGTTATTAATGACGCTGAATCCTAGCAAACTAAACAAAGGATTTACGTTTAGTTGTTAAACCAGCTGAGGCGAAAATCTAGTGCATTTTAGAACAGTTTGTGCTTTTTCAGTTTTCTTCAATCCAGTGTAAAAAGATGCTGGCTCTGTTCCTATTTTTTTCTTTTTTTTTTTTGAGACAGAGTCTCATTATGTTGCCCTTGGTAGAATGCAGGGGTGTCACAGCTCACAGCAACCTCAAACACTTGGGCTTAGGTGATTCTCTTACCTCAGCCTCCCAAGTAGCTGGGACTACAGACACCTGCTACAACGCCCGGCTATCTTTTGGTTGTAGTTGTCATTGTTGTTTGGCAGGCCCACGCTGGGTTTGAACCCACCAGCTCTGGTGTATGTGGCTGGCACCCTAGCGGTTGAGCTACTGGCGCCAAGGTTTTCTTTACCCATTTGAAATGCAAACTTCTAGGAAAAAAAAAAAAGACAAAACCCCCTAAATGCAACACAAACTTCTATCTTTGTGAAACTTGTCCCAAATCATTAAGAAAAGTGCTGATGAGAATAATTATTACTTACAGATTTCCAATTAGGAAACTATTTTAGGCAGTTTGTAGTCATGACAACATTTTCACATGTCACTATCCTCACCCTTTGAAGACTTCCTTACTTTGTGACACAAGATATTCCAGTCTCATATTGTAGTTTCCCTGCCCCAGCCGAGTCTCAGTCATTTTTCTAAAGAGCCTTGGTCCTTTCAGTAGAGAATGGTATTTAGAAGCCAAGACCAGCTAGGCATGGTGGCTCACACTTGTAATCCTAGCACTTTGGGAGGCTGAGGCAGGAGGACCACTTAAACCCTGGAATTTGAGGTTCCAGTGAGTTAGGATCACGCGACTCACTCCAGCCAGGGAAACAAAGAAGGGAGACCTGTCTCTACAGAGAAGATGACATGATCAATCTGGGCTTGCTTGTTGCTAACAGTGTGTTACTGCTTTTAGGTCTCAGTAGATAAGATCAGAAAATGTGCACACACATGCACGTGCACCTATATTTTTTTTTTTTTTTTTTTTTTAAATTTTTAAGATAAGCAATTTATTTCCTTGGCCTGATGGCATTCATTAACATTATTATACAAGAACCTGCAGCTGACAGACTTCTCCCAACAGGAAGGCCTCTGTTCATTATTAGAGATGAATTGAGATGTCCCATCTG
>CAUYPK010012328.1:0-22980 GCA_963574355.1 Loris lydekkerianus | reverse complement strand
GGAAAGAGAGGAAGGAGAGAGAGGAAGGAAGAAAGGAGAGAGAGGAAGGAAGGAAGGAGAGAGAGGAAGGAAGGAAGGAGAGAGAGGAAGGAAGGAGAGGAAGGAAGGAAGGAAGGAAGGAGAGAGAGGAAGGAAGGAAGGAGAGAGAGGAAGGAAGGAGAGAGAGAGGAAGGAAGGAAGGAGAGGAAGGAAGGAAGGAGAGGAAGGAAGGAAGGAAGGAAGGAAGGAAGGAAGGAAGGAAGGAAGGAAGGAGAGAGAGGAAGGAAGGAGAGGAAGGAAGGAAGAAGGAAGGAAGGAAGGAGAGAGAGGGAGGAAGGAAGAAAGGAAGGGGAAGAAAGGAAGGAAGGAAGGAAAAAAAAAACTTCAAAGTAAGAAGATTGAAAGTCAATTGAAAGCAAAATAAAAAAAGATACATTTTTTAAAAATAAGAAATAATGAATTATTAAATGATATATAAAGTTGTGATTGAAGGAATGACTCTCTTTGTGTATAACAAACCACATGAGTGATGAAGAATCCACTGAGAACAAATAATATCTGAAGTATAATAATGATGATAATAATAAAAAATATACACATTAACCCTCAGGTAATTTGGCCCACATATCTCCAGGGTAAATTACTAGATAAAGTCAAGTAGCTTTGAGGTAACATGGAGCTATCCCAATATAGAAACATGGGGAAATTATCTACAAAATTTAGTTATTTCAAAGATGTTTGAGTTTAATTATGGGCCAAATTTCTTCATTAAACATTGAGTTTTTAGGATTTTATTCTGTGCCAACATCATAATTTGCATGGGTCAGATGAATCTTTATAAAAAATAGTATCATAAAAGGGTCACATGGTCTTTATTAAATAGCTTTCCCAAACACATCTTTACACTGATATTTTGGGTGTTGATGGATCAGCCTTTCAGGAGAATGAGGGAAAGTGCAGGGGAACCTCAGGGACCTTAGACTTGGCAAGTTGGAGCCACTGAGTCCATTGTAGCAACTGTCTACCAGACTTAATTTTTTTAATCCCTGTTTAATTTTTATTTTTTTCCCCACAGTTAAATTTATTTGAGAGGAGGCAAATTAACCTCAATCTTTATGTGTATTACATGAGGTGTAGGCCTTTTTCAACTCTTGTGCATTACAGTGCATACTACATTTGGATTATATTGATACAAACAAACTTCAGTATTTGAACGCACAACCCCCAGGTTTATATAATCAATACCCAATGTAACCCACCAATACCATTAATGTAACCAATACTCACCACCTAAATGATGTTAGTGTTTGTTATATTTGCTTCAAAATTAAAAACATACAATCAATTGTATTGTTGAAGACTAACCATCCTGAATCACTTCTCCATCCTACTACAATCATCATTCTGAAGTTGACATTTAATTTTCTGTCTGTGTATACGGATTGCATTATTCTAATTTTTTTTCTGTTTTAACATATACATATAGTATCATACAATATGCATCTTTGTTCAACTTACATTTTTCACTTGTGCTTTTTAATTTTTTTATTAAATCATAACTGTATACATTAATGCATTTATGTGGTACAATGTGCTGATTTTATATACAATTTGGAATGCTTACATTAAACTGCTTAACATAGTCTTCACCTCACTTACTTAATTATTGTGTTATGACATTATACTCGACTCTTAATAGATTTGACATGTACCCTTGCAATATACACCACAGGTGAGGTCCCACCAATTACCCTCCCTCCACCCATCCTCCCCCTCCTCTTCCCTCCTTCATCCTGGACTATAGTTGTGTTTTATCTTGCATATGAAAGTGAAGGTGATTATAGATTGGTTTTATAATAGTACTGAGTACATTGGATACCTTTTCTTCCATTCTTGAGATACTTTACTAAGAAGAATATGGCCTACAGACGCATGAAAAAATGCTCATCATCTTTAACCAACAGAGAAATGCAAATCAAAGCCATTTTGAGATATCATCTAACTCCAGTAAGAGTAGCCCACATAACAAAATCCCAAACCTGGGCAGTGCCTGCAGCTCAAAGGAGTAGGGCGCCAGCCCCATATACAGGAGGTGGTGGGTTCAAACTCAGCCCTAGCCAAAAACTGCAAAAAAAAAATCCCAAAACTGCAAATGTTGGCATGCATGTGAAGAAAACAGAACACTTCTGCACTGCTGGTAGGAATGCAAGCTCTTATAATATGCTCCTTTTAGAAAGAAGTTTGGAGAACATTTAGGGAACTAAAAGTAGGCCTGCCATCTGATCCTGCAATTCCTCTACTAGGTATATATCCAGAAGACCAAAAATCACTTTACAACAAAGACATTTGCACCAGAATGTTATGGCTGCCCAATTCGTAAGTGCTAACTCATGGAAGTAGCCCAAGTGCCCATCGACCCATGATGGATTTACAAACTGTGATATATGTACACCATGGAATATCAGGCAGCCTTAAAAAAAGATAGAAACTTTACCTCTTTTATGTTTACATGGATGGACCTGTTTAACTTTTAGCTACATGACGCAGCATGTTAAGAATTCTTTTCTTCATGATGTCACAGTTCACAGCAACATCAAACTTTGGGGCTCAAATGATCCTCTTTCCTCAGCCTTCCAAGCAGTTGGGACTACAGAATCCCACCACAATGCCCAGCTATTGTTAGAAACTGGGTCTCGTGGTCTCAAATCCTGAGCTTAGGTGATCCACCAGCCTTGACCTTGAATCCTGGGTGATAGGATTACATGTGTTAGCCTCTGTGGCTGGCCTAGTTTTATTTTCTTAATAAAAATTGTGAGCACTAAAAACAAATAAACAAACAAAAATTGTGAGTACTGGAAAAAAAATTGACATTTCACTTACCCTAACTATGAGAATGGCCTTTATTATAGAAAGAATGTATTCATTTATTATAGAAATATTTGCATTGTGTCGGGTATTACTAAAGCAAAACTAAAACCATACCTTTCCACTATAAAGGAATATATGAGACAATGAATAACAAAATAAAACTAGAGAGCTTTTCAGTGTCAGAGAAGGGAAATAAAAATTCCGGAAAACAAGGTCGAGTCTGCCCCCTCTTTAGTGAGGCATTGTCCAACACCAAGTTTTACCATGGTCTACTCCTACATAAATTAATTGTAAATCATGATATTTCCTCCAAGGCTTAGCTGACCTTCGCAATGACCACATCAATTTTCTGTGAGACAAAGGTTCCATGTGAGAAGAGTTTTCTGAAATAAAATAAACAGGATTATTTATTTGGAGGTCATTTTCACACGAGCAAAGGGAAACAGGAATGTGAGAAATTTCTATTAAATATTCAAGATGCAATTCTAAGTCCAGTGTTTTAGAAGATTGCTTTTGCACATCTCCAGAGGAGGCGAGCGCATTTGTTAGCACTTCCATCACAGTTACTATTGGTGTTAACAAGGCAGGAGCTGCTGGGGCTGCAGGGAAGGAACCTTAGACTAAGTGCAATGCTTCCCAGAGTGAGCCGTGTCCAGTGATGAGGTTTGCTTACACGAGAGTCAGGTAGAAAGGCGAGTATCCAGTGCATTTTCAGGGACTGATTTGCATTTTGCCAGGGGGTCAATCTGTGAAGTTTGATTTCTGTCTAACACTCATCCCTCTTGCTCTGCCTTCCCCCGGGTGTTTTTCCTCTTCTCAGGGTTGTGAGTTAAGTGCTGCCATGGACTTTCCTGAGTGTGAGGAAAGGGAGGAAATGAAAATCCCAGGAGAACCCCCACCCCGTAGTGGAAGACGAGATACAGAAGAACACTGCCCTCTCCCTGGGCCGTAAGTTATACAGAAAGACAACCCGAAATAAATTATGATAGCCGATGTGGAGAGTGGACAGAGGAATACGCCCCCTCTTATGCTGTCTGCCCCCAGAAACCCCGGACTCTGGTGTGCAGCTTCACTGTCATAGCAGAGCACACTGGCCCCTCTAGCGGAAGAGACTGTCCTACACCCATCCTCCCACACATCTTTCCCAGTGACCAAGGCCTCTGGGTAGGGGACAGTCCCACACTCAGCCTACCACACATCTTCCCCAGTGACCAAGGCCTCTGGGTGGAGGATAGTCCCACACCCATCCTACCACACACCTTCCCCAGTGACCAAGGCCTCTGGGTGGAGGACTGTCCCACACCCATCCTACCACACACCTTCCCCAGTGACCAAGGCCTCTGGGTGGAGGACCGTCCCACACCCATCCTACCACACATCTTTCCCCAGTGACCAAGGCCTCTGGGTTCTGTTTCATTGTCTAGGTCACGCCCAGAAGCCTGTGGTCTGCAAAGACACACACTGTGGGGCAATGTGTCTGTCTGATGCATATTACCGGGATGGGAAGTGGACAGTGTCTGTTAATACTCAGAAATGTACAAAAACATAGTACCATAGCCATGATCACTCATTGCCAAGCAAGATTGGTGGCAATTCTCAGCCCTGACAATATCTGCAGGAGAAGGTTGTTTTTCCAAGAAAGACTCCCTTGTCTGCTGTGCCCCACGGAACATGACTCTGCTTTCTCAGAGGAGATTTAACTGTGACCATTGAAAAATAACCTGTAGCAATATCACAGTTCCAACTAAATTCTTATTGTTCAGCCATGATAGTTGCTATATTCTACTGATCATCCGTCTATCTTCTGTCACCTCTGAGTATTTATCTATTATCCATCTCTCTGTCATCTCTGGGTCTCCGTGTATCATGCGTTTTTCTATCTCCAGGTCTCTGTCGTCTACCTAACTCTAGGTATCTATCTCATCCTTTATCGTCTCTATCTACCTCAACTTATCCATTCTCTTTCTATCTGTCCAAATTTATTGGTTGAGAAACAGCCAAGTAATTCATGTTACATACCTCACTAGCTGAATCAGAGCAATATATAACATTACTTCTATAACAAATGAAAACTTATTTATTTATACGATTACTTGCATCTAACCAAGTCTGTCTCTCCATCACCCTCCCCTTCCTGTGGGAAGACACAGCTTCCCACAGTGTCACAGACAAGCTTCCAATACAGGGTCTTATCCTTGGCAGGAGCTCTTTCCCATCCTAGGAAAAGCCTATCTTGGTGCTGTCAGTGGGATTCTTCCCCTTGTCAGGAGACGCTCCTCCTTCAAGGTACAGCTTATGTCCAGGGGGGAAATGCTCCTCCATGGGCTTCAGTCCCTGGTCATCAATTTGTCAGATCTTCACTGTGCACCATCACCCTGCTCTGAGTGACCAGAGCATAAAGCTCTCTGATTTTTATTCCCTGCCCACACTGGGCACTCCTGACAGGAAACACCTTCTCTTCTACTCTTAAGTCTCAGGAGTATTGAACACAGGACTCAGCATCTAATCCTGATTTATTACTAATAAATAGTACAAGAGGGTCATAAAGGAGCTAGGCTGAGGTCCAATGCTGCAGAATTTCTTGTTTCTTTAATTTTCATTTATATATATTTTAATATATAAATATCAAATTAGTTTAATATTAAGCTATCAAAATTAGTTTAACGTTAATAATGACTCATTATTCCAAACATCTGAACAAAAACCATGAAAATCTGTACATACGCCTAATACTGATGAATTTTCTTATATACAAAATGAAACAATGCTTGCAGACTATGTTCATGGAAAATACTGGATATAAGTATGACAACTTTGTGGGACCAATTGGTATAATGATCAGATCTCATCTTTAAAAATTAATTAATTATGTGAAATTTATTTTAGAGCATAAAGTAGCCGGTGTGACTTGGTGATGTTGTCATACACAATTTAATGTCTTGCCCAGCTCTTCCTTGTCCTGTGAAACATTTTGTCATTTACTAAATTAATTAGATATCTATTGGGGGCTTTTTGTACCAGGTGCTCTTCTAGATTTGTGAACATGGTGGTGTGTAAACAGGAAAATGTATTCTCAGGGAAACAGACAATAGCAAACACAATAATATATGTTGTGGACTTTAGGATGTTGCTTGGTGAGAAAGACTACGCTAGAAATCAGGAGGGAAAGAGGGAGCAGTGGCCAGAACAAGGTTCTGTGTTAACTGGAGTGTGCATGGCCCATCTGGACAGGCAGAAAACTACACCAGAGAACCTTGGGCAGAAGGAGCACAGAGGGCAGAGGGCACAGGCCCAGGGGGAGAATGTGCCGTCTCCACCTCCCAGGCCCAGGTGAGAGCAGGGAGGCCTGAAGTGGAGCAGATGCCCCCGGGTGGGGAGCAAGGTTTTGCCTGCTTGAGACCCCCCAGTCATGCATGGAAACCCTGACCCTCAAGGTCATGGTCAGTAGATGGGGCCTTTGAAAAGTGAATAGGTCATGAGGGTGTAGCCCTCAAGAATGGGAGTAGTGCTTTTACAGAGGGGACCCTGGTCACTCCTGCACACCTTCCACATGGGAGAGACACAGGAGCAGGTGCCGTCTGTGAGCCCAGAAGAGGCCTTCGCTGGACTTGGAATCTGCTTTGTTCTTGGACTTCCAGCCTTTAGAACTCTGAAAAATAAATGTCTGTGGTTTATAACACCCTCAGTTTAAGGCGCTCTGTTATGACAGCCAGAATGGACAAACAGCGTACAGTGAGGCAGAAACCTGCCAAGGAGGGAGAGTTTGGGGGCAGAACTTCTGGGAGCATAGTAAAGAATCTCGCTTTTATTTGAGAGAAATTGGAAGCCATTGTGGAGTTTCTAACACAAGAGTTGAAAGTTGCTGCGTTTGTATTCCCAGAGCAAAGATACCCAGTGGTAACCCTTGGGAAGAAGACGTTTACATTAAATGGGTAGCAGAGGACAAAGTCATCAATGTGAACTGGAATTTTAGGCACGAATAAACCAAATAATCCTGGAGGAAGCTGTGTAAATCCAGGAAGTGAGTCAATCCTATAAACACACCCGCAAGCACTTTTTGAGTAATCAGTGTGTTAGGCATACCGGGATAAAGAAAAATTGACATCCTTGAAGTATTCGTTACCTAGCTGGGGAGTCACATCAGCAGAGGGAGCACCACAACCATCCAGATCAGCAGCGTCCAGGGGAGACATGGTGCTGGCAATCCTGCAATTTATATGCTAGCGTCTGACCTCATAGTTACTTATTTTAACATCCTTATTTTACCTCACTCCAGCACACACACCCTCAAATATGTCCACATGTATGAAATAGTTCATAATGTAAAGATACAATAGTCCAGCTGAAATAATCAAACTTTTCTAATCGAGTTAAGGAAAAATAGTCCTATGGCCAAAAGAATCCATAACAGTTTCTAAGAAGCAATGACTTTCATGGAAGGAGTGATGGAAACTTCACAGCATGTGAGGCTGGTACAGGAGGAATTTTGTACCCGCAGAGCACCAGGGTCCTGCAGGCAGTGGCACTTTGCTTTGGGGCTGCAGATGGCACAGATGTCCAGGGCCCAGCTCAGGGAGGGCTTGCGGAAAGCCACCTGCCAGGCTGACAGTCTGGGTGACAGCTGAGACCCCGTCCAGTGGGATCCAGTGGAGAGCAAGAAAACAGCAATGGGGAAAAAATGTGAAGTTAAAAAACCACAAGTCAGGGAGGTGCCTGTGGCTCAGAGGAGTAGGGCACCAGCCCCAGACACTGGAGGTGGCGGGTTCAAAACCAGCCCCAGCCAAAAAACTGCAAATAATAATAATAATAATAAGAAGAAGAAGAAAGAAAGAAACCACAGGTCTCAAACAAACAAAGAGAGGCAGCAGAGGCTGTGGGGGGTGGGCACGTTCGTCTCCTTGGCTGTAGCAACAGCTCCACAAGTGTTTGCTCATGTCCAGACTCATCACATACGACATATTAAATATGTACTATTTTTTGTACCATTTTTATGTAACAATTATATATCAATAAAGCTGTTAAAAAATAAAAGTACCTTACGAAAATAGCATCTGTCATGTAAAAATACTGATAGCTTCACAACAGACAAGGTTTGTCAACATTCAGAAACTGGTGGGAAGGAAAAATACCTCGGAAAAGTGAATCAATTGATTCAACGTACTATAGTGATGTGGTCAGTGTTGGGGGGCAAAGCATTATTTTATAGGCATTGCTGATTTGAAAAATGTGCATTTTAAGTGGACTTACTGTAAATAAAACTTCAGATAATAATTACATTCAAAATACAGACTGAATTTGGAGCAAGAGTTTCGTTTGCCCTGTTTCAATGAAAAAAACAATCCACACACAATAGCAAAGCCTTGCAATACACTTACTTCATAACAATTTACAGAAAAATCTGAAATCTCCCTGGGTAAGTGAATGATTCTAGCAATGAAAATTCACAGATGTTAGCAACAGGGTAGCATATGATCAGAAATAATTATCAACATGTTTTTCTCATTTGATGTGTCTCATTAAAATGCAATTTGTCAAATTGGAGAATGTCTAATGTCTTAAATTTTGTTTAGCTGCCAAAGTTTCATTTTTTTTTAATATCAGATTTCATCGTGTCTTGTCAACAACAGGAAAATCCATTCATTTTTTTTTTTTTCCAAAATATCACAGTGAAAACTACCAAGTATGTACTGAGAGCACACCATAAATGTAGGTGATCTTTCCTTGTATTATTAATTAATGCTGGTCACATTTTACATCAAATTAAACAGTAGAGAAAACAAAATAAATGTTAAGAGAAACTTCACTTCTCTTATGTTATGGAATTTGCCTTCTACTGATAACATAGCTTTAAAACTTTCTTGAGACTTTGATTATTGTAAGAATTAATCTTTCTAAATCGTCCTAAATCATTCTTAAATAAAAATACCATTCAGCGATAGATTTAAAAAATAAACAGATATCAATAAAATATTCAGCGTCTTTAGCCAAATGTTGCAGTTTCTGTCTGGATTGGTAGAAATAGGCTACAAACAGAAATACTTCACCTAAATCTCTGTATTCAAAAACTCGGCTAAATTTCCTTGGACTGAGTGTCTGATATAAATGATGAAAACTCTTGTTTCCAGACAGGAAGAGGCAATGACAAGTGCTTCTGTTTGTCACCAACAGCTCTAGAGAGTTAGCACTGCCAAAAAAGCCATTGACGTCTGAATACAAGTCCCAACCCTCTGACACCTTGAGATGGACATGCTTTTCGTCACCCCTTTGCTGTCTCCATCCCTGGTGAAGGACTGAGACGGTGAGGTTTTCTCCAAGCCTCGCGGACCTCAAGCATGCTTCTTCTCTCAGACAGTTACCCTGGCAGTATTCCACAGCCACCACGTGCAGAGAGAGGGGAGTCAGGACGGTGGGGAGAGACCGGAGAGGCTGTAAACAAGAGCCATCTTCAAGCTCCAGCGGCCAGGGAGTCAGCCGGTTCCTTAGGTAAACCTCATACCAGGTGAGGTCAATGACACAGGGCAAAAGCTTGTCAGTAAGGAGGACAGGACACCAGATGGGACATGAAGGAGGGACTGAGGGACAGTCGTGACGGTGCACAGAGGTGCATGATTCTAAGAAAGACCTCAACATACAAGCCTTGGTCCTACCAGCTCCAGGTGCTCTGAACAAGCAGATTCACCTTTTCAACTGAGGCTCACACTTGAATGCACCTTGGGTGGAGATTCCAAGAGCTGGGGACCTACGGAGCACAGGACGGGTGTCCTCGGAAGCCTCTGGAGGGTACCTGGGCACCGACTGGGAATAGTGGATTCTAGGGCTGCAGGCACCTGCTCCATCTTTTCCCTCAACTCACAGTGATTTTATTTTCACCAGGATTTTCCTGCTAATTAAAAAAACAATAATTTTTTTATGTAGAAATGGATCTTTTTAAAAGTTGCCCTGTGGTCATCAAGACCTTAGGCTGTCCCTTCTCTGTTCTTGGTAATTATTATGTCTGAGAACAGACATTGATACTTAATATCTAAGATGAGAATACCTTTCCTGGCTGCTCTCCACACTGTATGGTAAGTTTCTACATAGCGGGATAATGTCTTTTTCTATTTTGTATCTCAAAAATTAGCATAATGTCAAATTCATGGTATGCGCCAAGTAAGTATATGTATTGCATGAGTTAATTCATACATGACATTGTGCTCACGGTATGAGCATGCATTTCAAAGCACGCCAGGCTCTGCCACAACTTTGAGATCTCTTGGCTTCTATAACTATGTTTTACCATCAGAAAGAACTTGGAGGTTTATTTTGTCTTTGCAAAAATCCATTTGTGCTTTTTGGTTCATGACACCATTGCAAGTAGGCACGGAGTCTATAAGACTTTCATTTTCTCCTTTGTCCAGGGCCTGGGTTAGGTGTTCTTTGTCAAATAAAGGAATCAATACAGAGAGACAGACCAAACCTGTATGAATCGCATTTTGTCAAAAAGCTGTCATGGGAACTAACAGTGAGTCCAAGCAAAAACCTGGAAATTCCAGCGAGGAGTTTGAAGCTTTTCACATTTTGTTTGTGTCCTGTGTTTAGAATGTATCACCAAATTATCCAACTAACTCTCACTGATCGCAGCTTGTCTGAGACAAAGCCATAAGCCAAGACTGTCTTTAGAAGTAAGTTATGGTATATACTTGCCTCATCACCTGACTTACCTGCCTCTGAAAGTAAAGGCAGAGTTTTGCTTCTTTGTTTTTAGACAGAGTCTTACAATATCCCTCTCAGTAGATTGCCATGGCATCACAGTTCACAGCAACTTCAAACTCTTGGGTTTAAGCAATTCTCTTGCTTCAGCCTCCCAAGTAGCTGAGACTACAGGCATCTGCCACAATGCTCGGCTATTTTTGGCTGCAGTTGTCGTTGTTGTTTGGCAGGCCCAGGTGGGGTTCAAATCCACCAGCTCCGGTGTATGTGGCTGGCACCCTAGCTGCTGAACTACAGACGCCGAGCCAAGTTTTGCTTATTTTCAGGAGAAAAATAAATACCATGTTATAAAATAACAGATGTCAAATATCTTCCTATTTACTGCTGCCTACACCATTTTAATAACTTTGTTTTAAAAAGAAATATTATTAATATACTTCGTTGACCATTGAAATATAAATTCTAAAATATTCCCTTTTTTATTCCTCTTAAAGAATCGATTTCTTAAATTAAGAAAGTCCAGTTTATGTCACTATGAATCCCACTGGATAATTTGTTTCTAAAGAGTTTGTTTTATTTGGTTTAGATCAGAAATAGTAATTTCTGAGTAGGATAACTGCTGTTATTTATGAGTCATTTCAAGAATGCTCGACATCTCTTCTTTCATAAAGATCAAAGGTGTGAGGTCATGTAAAAATTCATATATGCCTCTGTCAACTGGAGTCAGAAATGGGTGTGTCCATTTTGAAGGGTGGTGGCCACTAGAAGTTGACCAATCACTACTTGAGAGTTTGGGAACCGATGAGAGAGCTCAGGTTGGAGGAAGGGTCCGCTTATGAATACAAAGGTGGCAAATAAGTAATTACAATGCAATAATTTATTTGATGAATTTCAATTTGTGCACAAGCTATTATTCAGAAAAAGAAAGATTTTGCAAGCCTGTTTTTATTTTTTTATTTTTATTAAATCATAGCTGTATAGTGTTTTTAAAATAGAACTATTTTCTTGACCCGTACTATGCCTGATTAAAGAGTTTTCCCTCCTACTACATTTTCCCAAGAAAATGTGACTTACATATATAAGAAACCTATTTCTGAAAACCAAAGCCCACCAGCCCCACAGTGGAAATTCAGTAGGCTGGAGCTCCTTCAAGTGGTGCAGCTCTGCTAAGAATTTATCTAGCACACTGTAGTTTTGATTTGCATTTCTCTGATGATTAAGGATGATGAACATTTTTTCATATGTCTTTTGGCGTGCGTCTCTCTTCTTCACAGAAGTTTCTCTTCAAATTACTTACCCACCCTGAGATGGGATCCCTTGTTCTTTTCATGCTTATATATTTGAGTTCTCTGTGGATTCTGGTTATTAAACCTTTGTCAGAGACATAACCTGCAAATATCTCCTCCCATTCTGAGGGCTGTTTGCTTGCTTTACTTACTGTGTTCTTGGCTGTGCAGAAGGGTACATGTGAAATTTACTAAGTGTAGAATATAAATGTCTTAACACAATAACTAAGAAAATGTCGTGAAGGCTATGTTAACCAGTTTGATGAAAATATTTCAAGTTGTATATAAAACCAGCACATTGTACCCCATGATTGCATTAATGCACACAGCTATGATTTAATTAAAAAAAAAAAAAGAATTTTTCTAGCACACTTGAGCAGAGGGGACCACACACATGTAAGTCCTACATTTTGTAAAAATCATTTCAGGACTGTAATTGTTACCTTACACTGGATACTTGTGTGTACATTGGAGAAGTGAACAGAATACAGCCAAGATCCTAAAGAATGGAGAGGCCCACAACAGCCAGAAAAGCTCCAGAAGGGAATCACCCTGAGCAGGGAGGAGCACAGCAGGTGTGAAAATCTCCTGTGGTTAAGGAGTGACGTCCATAGTCCCTTTTATTTTTATTATTATTAAATCATAGGTGTGAATATTAATGCAACCATGCGGCAAAATGTGCTGGTTTTATATACAATTTGAAATATCTTCATCAAACGGGTTAACATAGCCTTCATGGCATTTTCTTAGTTTTTGTGTTAAGACATTTATATTCTGTATTTAGTAAGTTTCACCTAGCTTTTTTAAAAGGCCACTGAGCTGGGTAAGAACTAAATAGCCACACACAGAAAAACAAACAAAATGAAAATCTAAACACACCCCGAGATTTCGATATATATATATTTTTAATCTTTTTTTTATTAAATCATAGCTGCGTACATTGATATGATCATGGGGCATCATACACTAGCTTCACAGACCATTTGACACATTTTCATCACAATAGTTATCGATATATATTTAAAGAAAACATCTTAAAATTGCAAGAGATAAAATACATACTAACAAAAATAACAAATGTATTTCACATTTGCTGCAGGTAATCAACAAAATTACATGCCAGAAGTTAATGAAATGTATCATTGCTATATTAAACCATGTTCCTCCAACATGCAGACAGAAATTTCGTCAATAAAAATGATGTAGTCTGTAACAAAAATATGGAGGATGCTGAGAAACAGGGCGTCATACCCTAACAGGTCAGCGTGGAAACTGGGAGAGTCATGCTGGACGGCAATTGGTGAGAGCCTGACTAAACTGAAAAGTGTACTCTCACAGCCCGTTAGATCTGAGGGTAGGTGTGTGCCCCAAAAAAGCTCAATGTATAAACAAGAAGACAGGCATGAGCCTGCTCAGTACAGCAGGTTATTTTTTCTTTTCTTTTCTTTTTTATTAAATCATAGCTGTGTACATGAATGCAATCATGGGGTACAATGTGCTGGTTTTATATACAGTCTGAAATACTTTCATCAAACTGGTTAACATAGCCTTTACCACGTTTTCTTAGTTATTGCGTTAAGACATGTGTATTCTACACCTAGTAAATTTCACATGGACCCTTGTAAGATGCACCGTAGATGTACAGCAGCTTTTTGATTAGAGAAATCTTTGAAAAAACAAAAATGACCTGTCTGACGGTAAGTGGTATATAAAATATGTTCCTATGGTAAAATACAGTACATAGCTTTAAAATTGAAATGACTCCATAAATACAAGTAGAAATAAATACCAAGGTATCGCTATGCACAGTTTCATACAAAGGTGAGTTTGGGGAAGACAATGTGTCAAATGGTCTATGAAGCTAGTGTATGATGCCCCATGATCATATCAATGTACACAGCTATGATTTAATTAAAAAAATGAGTGACATAATAACTTGGCAATTTTTTTTAATGTGCAGAATAATTATAGAGACACATGTGTGCACATAAAGACAGATACGTTGACAAGTGGAAGAACTCAAGACCAAGAAGTAATGTCTCACCTTCCTACCTCCTTAGGAAGAAGTGCACAAAATGGGTCGAATTTTGCCCACGACTCTGTAATTCTTATTCAAGCAACATGGGACATGATCCTAATCTCGATCTGTCTGCACATCTTCTCTGTCGCTCATGTCTTAAAATAGTTGTTATTTGTCATTGCTCGTTGTCCATCCAAAAATCCCAGTAAACTAAAATCTCTATTATCCTTTTCTTTCAAGCATGCCATCATTTTGATTGAACTAACGTGATGAAACTTCAAAGAACTCATCAGCTTCACAGTATTAGCATTGATCCAGCGCAACATATATGCCGGGTCATGCGCAGCGTGTGTCAAGCCACATCCACAAAGATTGGAAAATGGGACACCTGAGGAGATTGTTGAAACAGAAGTTACTCTATTGCTCTGTCCACAGACCAACAAAAAGCAATGACACAGGATTTTCTAGCGTCAGAAAATCCAACATTTATCACTAAATTGAGGTTCTTCTATAACCTTTATTCTTAACCCAATACCCAGATTGTGCTTTCTGAAGAAATCTGGATTTTAGAATATATAGTTTTGAATGCATGTAAAGAATCTCTAATAATCACATTTCATGGTATCTTAGGCCAGTAACTAGTAATGTAAAAATTAGGATACTTTGGACTTCATAAATACATTTACTCATAAACGTGAGGCAACCCAAATACCATTCAGCATGATTTTAAATAAATTATCAGAATAACTGTAATAATTATTTTTGGCATTAAATTCTTTATCATTAGGGGTTTAGTGAGGGCAATTTGTCCAGAACCACCATCTCCATAAAGTTGTATTTTTTATATATGACCCTGGAGTTTGAAGTCCGTGGGGTAGGAAATCAGGGGTGGGGTACATGGACATGAAGAAGGAGGCAAGGGCAGGCTGGGACCCCCACGCATCCCTGGGACCTCGAAATGCTCTGTGAGGACACGAGGTCCTGCAGGAGGATCCCATGGGAGGCCCAGTGCAGCCCACCAGGAGGGCAGGTGCACCTGCCGCACACTCGGAATGAAAAGTGCAGTGGAGGAAGGGTGATTGGTGGGGCCACACCTGCAGTGCATCTTACAAGGGAATGTGTGAAATTTCCTAAATGTAGAATATAAATGTCTTAACACAATAACTAAGAAAATGCCTTGAAGGCTATGTTAACTAGTGTGATGAAAATATTTCAAATTGTATATAAAACCAGCACATTGTACCCTATGATTGCATTGATGTACACAGCTATGATTTAATTTAAAAAATTAAAAAAAAAAAAAAGAAAGAAAAGTGCAGTGGCTGCTGTTTCACGGGCACCCTTCAGACCTGGAGCTGAGGCGTGCCTGTTGTGTGAACTCGAAACACAGAGGGACTGGAGGAAAGACACTCATCAAAGACAAGCTGACTCATTACAAACCACTGCACGTAACTGACCCGTTTAGGTAAGGTAATGAGATACTGTGAAATCTTTATAAGAACTTTGAAAAACAGAATACATTATTTTCAGATTAATTTTGTTTTTAATCCCATCCCCGGTTGTTATAAAGAAATCAAGCAGTATTGAAGTCTATAAATTAAGATTTATAAACCTCCCTTTCCTGTCCCCAGCCTCGCTCTGGAAGGAGCCTCGGCTGCTCACATCTGCTGTGCTTCTTCACAGACGTTTTACTGTGTCCTCGTAAACAAAAGAATCACGGTGCAGAATCCATTTTTAACACTGAAAATCATAAATATAGGAACATTTAAATAAACTGTTCTTAAAAATGTTTCTTTAACTTTTTTCCTTGATTTACTCTAGTGCTCCTATTGGCAGCGATAGGCTGTAGGTTAAGACGCGTAAAGCAGAGGAGGCCAGTCATGAGCATGCAGAGATAAACCGCATTTAATAGTCAGAAACTGTTTGGTATGACATGACTCATTTAATGTATTTTTAAGAGGAGTTTTTAAATGTATTTCTCTCTTTTGGAAACGGAGGGAGTTCTTTTTCTGTTTCCATTACAAGAAGAAAAAGATATTAAATTAAAAGCAGAAAAATAAGAAATTCTGCTGCCTCTCCCTGAATTTCTGTGCAGTCCATGCTGCCATCTGTTGTACAGGATGTAAAAGAGCAGACCTGGAAGCTTATGCCTGATCATAAAGTCCTGATCTTCCCCCATCAACCCATTCAACACACAGCCTGCTGTTGCTGTCACAGCCATGTCTAATAACCAGCTGGTCCTACGGTGCTTCCTTTGGTTATTTTAAAACTAGTTTTGTTCCATCACCCACCTCCCACTCCCTCTGGGCTCCTCCTGGCCTGTGCTCCTGGAGACCACTTGCTCCTTCCGTTGTCTCCACCTCCTCCCAGCCATTGCACACATTTCACCTAAGCTGGCTCTTTTAAAAGCTTACTTAATTTCTAATCATGGAAAATTTCAAAATGCGTTTAAAATGTTGATAGAATAAATATGGACGTATTTGTTCTCACCACCAAGTTGACCATTGTCAACTCTCAGGCAATCTTCTTTAACCTCCTTTCTTCCTACCTGCTTTATTCAGGGCGGGGAGCGAGGATGCCCTGGCCCTACTGGCTGCAGCCTCCTCGTTCTGTGTGCTAGAAACACACGCAGTGAGGCCACGGGATAAAAGGGCCGAAGGACCTGGCTGCGTAGGATACTGTTCTCCCAGGGTGGTGTCTGTGGCTCAACGGAGTAGGACGCCAGCCCCATATGCTGGAGGTGGTGGGTTCAAACCCAGCCCTGGGAAAAAACTGCAAAAAAAAAGATACTGTTCTCCCAGTAGAACACTTGGAATCATAATTCAAAGTTGTGTTAAAGGAAGTTTTCATCAAAGTTTGAAAGCTATCGAACTTATAAAAACATCGAATGCATTTCCCCATTTAAAAGCTTTGAAAAACTCATTGAAGGTTATTTTGTCTTTAAGCAGAAAAGTTTAAAAAGAGAAAGTGTTTTGCTTCTGGAAAGGGTAAGAGATTAAGTAAATGAAAATGCAATTTAAGATGCAATTTATTAGTACACGATGTTGTTTGACACCTAGGAGGCATTTGGTCGATATTTGCTGAATGATTTAAAGAGTATATAAAGAAACAGTTAGTTGAATCTAGAAAATTATATGTTAATAAAGTGACTAAAGAGGTGTAATACTAATGAAAAATTAAATAAATCCTGTTATAATGTTTATTATTATAGTTAGTCATTTGTCATTGATTTTCTTCCCAAATTGATTTATGTAAAGTTATGATTTATGTTACCTTTTTTTTTCAGCATATTCTAGTAACTAACACAAAAACTAAAGATTAATTTTACACTATTCCACTAAAATGCTTAGATTCTGAAAGCAATGCATGGCTCTTTGCCAGGTAATATGTACATACTTGTTTAGTCTGTTCCTGAACAAATCAATGGTAAGTTACACTTCTTAGCAATGAGTGTTGTATCGACTTTCACACTGCAGTGGTAACTCAATTACCAGGAATGGAGGTTATTTTATTTTGGAGGCATATCAATGTGATGCAAATCAAATTAAAGAGTTTTCATTTTGAAGGTAATATAAATATATTACAGGCTGAAAGCTTTAAAGCAGCCTTATCATATTTCAATTGGGGGAAAATGTCCATTGGACACTTTGGCCCCAGCCTGATTTGCACTTGGTGGTGCCTGTGCTGTTACAGCAGGTGCAGCAGAAGCTCTAGGAAGCTCCAGCATCATCCCTGAAGCCCAAGCACAACTACCTTCCTGAGCAGTGCCTGGTAGCCAACTGTGACTTCTGCACCGACCTTGTGGTCAGTAATCAGAATGATTAGATCAGTTAGATCTAATCATAAGTTAGATCAGAACCCTTTAAGGATGTGCCCTGGCATCTTAGACGCATTTTGAGAAGCACAGAGCAGCTTCCAGAATTGAAATCTGCGCACTCAGCGATGCTCTGTTGCTGATCTCTCAGTGGTTGAAGTAGTGAATGCTAACCTGCTTAAAGAATCCAGATGTTACGTCGTCTCAGGCCCAGGGGGAAAAAATGAAATTAAGGTAAACTAGTCTACGATGCAGTCTTCCTGCAACTATTTAAGAGTTGCAGTCTGTTCAAATATCATATCAAACAGACCCATTTATATAACTGCCAATTCCAAACCACTCTTGACAGCAAAGCAGCCTGTCCCAGGTAGGGAAGGTGATCATGTACACCTTCACATCTCCCTTCCAGGCTCAGGAGCCAGGACAGGGACCAGGGGACAGATTCCTGAAGCGCTCTGAGGACTGACCGGCTGTGGCCCCCGTGGAGGGCAGCAGCGCTGACCACCAGGAGACAGCACTAGTTCCAGGCTAGGTGGACAGAACCTGTAAGTCTGGTCCCTAAACTACCACAGGTAAAATCTTCAGAAATTCCTTGTAAAAGATGGATGGATGCTGAGCACATCAATGAACAGAGGAAATGAGGCAGAGATACAAGGACTGAAGTAGGGTGCTATTTGCACATCAATGAACAGAGGAAATGAGGCAGAGATACAAGGACTGAAGTGGGGTGCTATTTTCCTTTCTTTCTTTCTTTTTTTTTTTTTTTTCCAGTTTTTGGCCAGGGCTGGGTTTGAACCCACCACCTCCAGCATATGGGACCTGCGCCTTACTCCTTTGAGCCACAGGCGCCACCCAGGTGCTATTTTCTTTGGTTCTTAACTCTCTTGTTCTCTCAAAATTGCCTCCTGGAATGAGTGTCATCCACACAGGTGTCTTCCTAGCTGGTGTCCCCAGTCTGGGGGCTCAAAAGCACTTCTCTCTCGTGTGGGACAGATACCACCAAACCGGCAAACAACAGCATTCTCCCTAACAGCCTCGATCATATGTTTCCCAGGGATACAGGGTTGTGCTTTTCTGATTCTTCCCTCTCTCACCTGCTTCTCTATGAATGCAGTTGAGATCAGGACCCTCCTCCCCCCGCCCTCCACAGGGTCTCACCTTACCTGGTCCAAATTCCTGGCCAACCACCTGCCCTGACGGTTGAGTGATTCCTCATTCCTGACTCCTGCATCTATCCCAACCCACAGACTAAGGCTCTGTCGTCTCTCAGAAACCAAAATTTCTAGCCATGTATATTTTTAATTAAATTCCTTAGACACAAGGAATCTTATAGATCATAGGCAAATAGACATAACCCTCCATTTCCCCAATGAAGCTACTTAAGTTAAAATATAGAGTTGGAAGGCAGCCTTCCGATGACAACTTCTATCTGGAGATCTCTTATTGTTTACTACCCTTCATGGTATTGTGTCATAGTGGAAATCTGTCAAATATCTTGTGAGATGTTGATTATCAATAAAATTATAACAATTTCTATAACCAAAAATACATACATATATTTATATTTTATATATATGTAATATTTAAAATTGGAATGCATCTTCCCTGAGGATCAGGAATGACTATTTTAAACTATTTAATAAAATGTTTCCCAGTTGTGAAAAATATAAATGGCTTTCTCTTTGAAAATGTCCCTTTGACTTTCATATGTAACTAAATTATCTTTCTCATTACAGTCTACGTCCAGAGTGCTGAAACATTTAAATTATAAGCTCATCATAATTAATATGCAACTAATACATAGAAACATTCCTTTATAGCTTATAAATATATGTACAAAAATGATAAAACGTTTGTATATATATATATATCTGTATATATACATACATACGTGTGCAGTTTTGTGTGTATTCCTACAATAATTTAAAACATATTTTAAATATTCCAGATGAATAGTTTAGTATTTTTTTGTTCTCTTTTCTCAAAGCCTAGTTCATACCTTCCTGTAGGCAGTGTCTAGATGTTAAGCCCCAGCAGTACGTCGGCTTCAGCATTTTGAAAACACACGTGGACGGAAAAAACCTGGGGACAACAGAAGGGAATTAAAATAAGAACCCTCAGCATAGATCTGATTAATCAACAGCATATTGGACCTCAAATTGCACATCCATTTCATCTCGCAAATATTCTGCAGAGCAATATTCAGCGCCTGTTCTGTGGATTCCTTAAGATATTTTTATAGGAATGAAAAAAATCCATTTGGAGAATTTCACTATTTCTAATAGCTATTTGTATATGGCAGGATTGACTTTTAAAATGTATTTTGTACATTTATTCTTAGTTTGAAATGCCAAAAAGGAAAAATAAATGAGACATTAAAAAGTAGGCTAAGTTGAGATGCATCATAACAAACTGCTTTTTTTTTTTCAGTTGGAGATTTTAGGATTTCTGAGCAACATGTTGACTCAGATTCTAAATATTTCTTTATCGAGGCAGAGAATATCACTGAGGAAGCAAATCAGTGTTAGTCAGAACTCGGCACATCTGGACAGGATCCTGGTGTGTGGCAGGCTCTGGGTTTGTTCAATACAGGCAGCTCTTCACTCTCCTTAAATCTCCATGTCTGGATTAAAATAAAGAGGATTAGAAAAATGAAAACTCCATTGTTATAGAAATGCCTCGTCTATCAAATACGTGAATTTGAAAATTAAGCATATCATGTTTTCAACTGCTTTTTTGGAATGCCTGTAAAAGCAGGAATAAGTTCTTCAAAATTAACGATAGCAACATTTTTTTCTTTGTTTTTTTTTTTCATTTTCCTTTTTTTGAACTTCAAACAGCTTAAGGTATTTTGGGGGGAAAAGGACAGCTGTTAATTAGTATGAAACGAAATTCAAAGAAACCATATGGCATTTGAGCAAAAGTGTATCTGACCCAAGGTCAGAATGATGAGCTACCATTTACCTGTTTGGTGAGACACATGAAGCTGCTACACATCATTGATATAACCAAGGCCAGACGGTTTGATGGCCCAGGAAGACAGCAGCACAGGCAGGACACCTCACAGTGGGGCAGGAATGACCGGGAAGCACAGGGCTGGAGCCTCCCAGGGAGGCTACGCTGCAGTCCCACTAATAGTATAGAAAAGATCTTTCTCTATCTCCACTCGTGATTTTGGTGAAAAGCCACAGTCTAAAAATTGTGGCAACCTACACACAGTGGTCCTCACCAATCTCCAGGCCAACTGAAAACGTCTGGGTGGGGATGAGTAAGCAGTGAGAGGATGCTGTGAAGGGAAGACTGGTGCTAATCTGTCTGTCTGGTCGGTTAACTTTTGTGCATCTTTGAAGATTTTTCTTTTGATATTTAGTATTGTCACGGTCATATTTCAGGAGCAGATTTTTTGGTTTGTTTGTGTATCTTCTTTTGGACTTTGCAAAACTTTCAATATGAGGGCTTCTTTTCTTCATATCTAAACAAGTACCATACAGTATAGCTTAGAATATTGCCTTTCCCCAAATCTTAATTCTTACACTGTATTCTTTTTTTTTTTTAATAAATCTTTATTATTTCATTTATTTATTTTTTTTTTTTTTTGGCCAGGGCCAGGTTTGAACCCACCACCTCTGATACATGGGGCCAGCGCCCTACTCCTTGAGCCACAGGCGCTGCCCTGTATAATAATTTTCTTATTCTGTTATTTCTATGCTTTAGATTGCTTCCATATAGTCCATACTTTTCCCCATCTGTATATTTTTTCTGCTCTGTTTTACAGACCATTAGTACTTTATTTTGACAATTTTCTTGATGTGTACTTCAAATCATTCGCTGAGCTATCACTCCAATAATTTTATTTTTCTTTACCAGAATAGCTTTTATATTTTCATAATAATATTTAACTATTCTGATTGTGCTTTATTTTTTTTAAACATATTTATTTTGATGGTCCCTTCATAACTCTTTTGCTTTGGGGTGTGGTCATCTTTCAGTCTTTCTTGAAGGGGATCATACCATGCAGCTGGTGATCCGTGACAGGCTGACCCTCTGCCATTGTAGCACATCTGGACGTTCTGGGGGGAGCCATGCCAGGATTGGCACACAGCCATGGCCCTCGGCATTTTGGCAGAACATGGAAAAAATACGGAATCCTGTGTGATGGTGCCCGCTGTCCTCCTATATAACCATTACATACAGGGTACTGCTAGACAGGCCCTGGCGGAGCCAGATGATCTCCTTTGCCACCATCTGGAGTTGTTTATTCAAGTACAAAACTTTCTGTTATAGTTAAAGTTAGAAAACTGGATGCTCCAAGGACCATAGTGCCAGTCAAGGATACCTTGTGCGAAGTGCACTTAGTGTACTAAGTAAAGTAGAGGCTAAAAAATAAATTTAAAGTAAGAATGTTTTGAAGATATAACCACTTGGGCAGGACCTGTGGCTCAGTGAGTAGCACACTGGCCCCATATAATAAGGGTGGCAGGTTCAAACCCAGCCCCGGCCAAACTGCAACAAAAAATAGCCCATGTAGCCCAGGATGAAGGAGGGAAGGGGAGGAGGATGGGAAGGGAGAGGGTGGCTCCATAGAGGGAGGTTTAATGGTGGAGCCACACCTATTGAGCATATTGCAAGGGTACCAGTCAAATCTTTCAAGTATTGAACACAAATGCCTTAACACTGTGATTAAGGAAATGAGGTGAAAGCTATGCTAATTAGTAGGATGTGAGCACTCCAATTTGTACAAATAATCAACACTCTGAATCCCACAAAGGCATAAATGTATTCATGATCTATGTATATGTGATTTAATTAAAAAAAAAAAAAGTAGCTGGGCATTGTGGTGGGTGTCTATAGTCCCAGCTCCTCGGGAGGCTGAGGCAAGAGAATCGCCTAAGCCCAAGAGCTGGAAGTTGCTGTGAGCTGTGATGTCACAGCACTCTACCAAAGGCAATAAAGTGACATTCTGTCTCTAAAAGAAAGGAGGAAGGAAGGAAGGAAGGAAGAAAGGAAGGAAGGAAGGAAGGAGAAACTATAACCACTTTAAGATAGGGGGATATCATGTAACCTTGTAACCCATGAGGAGGAATCTGTTTAATGTTACTACGATGATCAATAATGTTGCTGTTCTTCTGGGTATAAACCTAGAAGAGGAATTATAGGATCAAAAGGCAGATCTATTTTTACATCTCTAAGTATTCTCCAAACATCCTTCCAGAAGGGACGTATTAGTGGGCATTCCCACCAGCAGTGTAGAAGTGTGCCCTTTCCTCCACATCCACGCCAACATCTCTGGTTTTGGGATTTTGTTATGTGGGCTACTCTTACTC
>CAUYPK010012327.1:0-15252 GCA_963574355.1 Loris lydekkerianus | reverse complement strand
CTATCCAGATCCTGAATTCAATTTCTGACATCTCAGCTATTTGTTTGTGCATGGGGTCTTCTGCTGTTTCTGCCCCATTGATCCTTGGGGGAGTTGATCTACTCTGATTGTTCATATTGCCAGAGTTTTTCTGTTGATTTCACCTCATGATTGTTTTTCACCATTGCCTCTGGCCGTCCTCAGAGTTGGGAGGTGTCTCCCCAAGATTAGACCCCAGCGGGATCACTCTATTGTTGCTGGATCTTTGTAGGTAGTGACCCTGTGTAGTTCCTCTGGGGCTGCTCTAGCTAGGGAGTTCTGGTTGTGAAAGCAGTTCTTGTGTGTGACACACCCGGATCCAGCAACAGGGCTGGGGGTGGTGTGCACAGTTCTGGGAGTGCCTGGCACCCAGTGACTTTGGCACAGAGAGCCCAAGGCTCTAGCAGTCTCTGGCCAGAAGGGCTCTGCACAGAGGCAGGGAGGGCTCTCAACAACACAACCAGAGTCCCTGGCCAGATAAACAGGCTAGTGTGGAGGCTTGGAGGATACAGGAGGGAGGACGCAGGGTTGCATGGCTTCCGCAGTTTCTAGTCAGGGAATGCGGAGGCCCGGTGGGTGTGGGTCACTGGTCAGGGGTCACTGCACAGCTCTTGTGGAGGTCTGGGCAGTGCCAAGCCCAGGAGTATGAAGTTGCTATGAGCTGTGACATCATGGCACTCTACCCAGGGCAACAGCCCAAGGCTCCACTGTGCCAAAACCACCTCACTCTGCCCCTAAGGATTAAGGCTGTAAGGCAGCTCAGACCCCACCTTTAGGCTGCTCAGTGAGTAGGTTACTTTGTCCTGCCCGATCCTTGCTCTGGGACCCTGACGGCGGAACTTGCCAGGGCATTTTTTCACAATGGCTTCCTGAGCCCAGCTCAGTGGCTCAGTCTGGGGCTCCAGACAATGCCCAAAGTTCTCCACACTCCTGCTCAAGCTCTCCCCAAGGTAGCTCAACTGAGCACCAAGTCCTAGAACACCAAAACAGTTCACAAGTAAAGCCTTTCCAGTTTGCAGTCTCACTGCTGCTTGTACTCATGGTTGCTGGTGTGATTAGGTTGATCAAACACATGCAACCACTTGCCAATTTTCCACTGTTTTTGTCCTCCTCCTGGGGTCCAGAAGTCCCTTGCTGGCTCCCTGTATCTTCAATAGGATGGTCATATGCAGATCCCACCAGCCAGAGATGCCTGGAGTCTTGTCTCCCCAGACTCGCCATGCCCAGTTGCAGGGAAGCTGTTACTCGGCCGCCATCTTTAATCTCTCTCCAAGCTGACATGGTTAAATTGAATTGAGGGCTCCTGAAGTTGTAATTAACCATCTCTTTACCAATGAACGGGGACTGGTGATTGCAGCTTTTCCCTTAGATATTTACAAAGGTCCCATTCAATACTACAGCCTGAAACTCTGGGGATCTGCTTGGTGTGGTGGAGCTAGATGGCTCTGACCTGTATTCAGCTAGTCTCTGTCCAATCCTAGTGAATCAGTGGTTTGGGGCTGAAATCTTAGCTGTTGAGATATATAAGCAACTAAGACACCCCACACACACACAGGTGACAACTGGAAGGGGAGAATCCCACACTTCCTCAACAATACAACCAGGGTACAAACTTGGTGGGTCCCCAGGTGATTGGCCCAGGTCAAGAGTTCCAAACCAATTGTCCCAGTCAACACAAACACTGATCAGGTGGGAGAGTTCAAAAGGTCTTCATCTTCTAGGCAGTGGGAGTCCACTGGCAGCTCAAGTATTCTTACTCTGGTGCTCTGTGGAGTCAGAAAGGCCCACCGAGCAAATTAGTCCAGGGGTGCTGGTGCCTCCATCCCCACTTTGCACCTCTGTCACACCCAGGCACTGGTAGTCCCACAGGGCTGTGGCTCAGTTCCCTCCAATGAGCAAATGTGCCAGGAATTTGGGCGTGCTAGAATCAGAGGGAAGTCAATGCCTCATCTACCAAGTGACTACACTCTGCCATCAGCCAGCTGGGAGAGTTGAAGTCTTACCTCAGGTGTTCAATGGAAACTGTGAAGCATTCTACCTGAGCTCGTTCCAAACCAGAGGTTAACAAAGCAGCAAATGTTTTTCACCCTCAGAGACCATGCCTCTGCCCCAGCTGCTCTGCTCTTCTGGTATTCCTGCAATGTGAGATCTGTCACCCTCTGGCAGTCCACAGAATTGGGGCAGTGTCTCTCCAAAATTTGATCCCAGCAGGATCACTCTATTAATGTTGCTGCTAGGTGGGAGGTGTCTCCACTTGGGTTCCCACCTCTCAGCTATTCCTGAGCCTCCACGCATTGTATGGAGACCCAAGCCTCCTCCCACTGCTGAGTTGCTCTTTCTCAGAACCAAGCCAGCCACCTTCCCCACTGTGCATTTCTGCACTGTTAATGGATTCACAGTTCCAGTGTAGCTGTGCTACATCAGACCATGCAATTCCCAGTATTAACAAAGAATCATGAACGTTCTGGTCTCTGCAGGAGGTGGGCTTCTAGACTGCCAGGCTAGGGGAAGGGTGGACTGGGTTTTCAATGTGGCAGGGAAAATATTTGTTCAACCTTCATGCCAGACAAGAGAATACCCAGGCTCACAGCAGGGACTTTCTGGAGAAGGAGTCCCAGCTTCCAGCAACTCGCTCCTGTGGGGTGAGAGAAGAGGACCTCAGTTCACTGCTTACTAGTAAAGATCTCACAGTAACCATGCAAGCAACTCTCTTGGGGGGGAGGGGGCGGAGGGGATGGAAATGTGTCCTCTTTGGGGTGAGTTCTCTACCTAAAATTTGTTTCCTTGGAGTTGTAGCTTGCCTCAGTAGAGAAGATGTACTATTATCAATCTGTTTTCCTAGCTCAGCTCTCACCCTTAAGCTTGGTGAGTTTTTTTCTGGCCATTATCTCTCCCTCTGGATGGGAACGTCTGTTGAAAGCTGGCTTCAGTTGGCTATCATTCCCCTGCTCCCCTTTGCTCTTGTTGAATGTAAAAATTGGAGTTAGGGAAAATAGCCAACCGGAGGTTTTAGCAGAATACAAGGCGCATTGAAACAAAACAAACAAACAAAAAATCAATCAGACACACAAACAGACACACAAACAATCAAAAACAAAAACAGAAAAAAACTCGAATAGTCTGATGTAAGCAATCTCAGCAACCATAAGAGGAAGGGGTGGGCTTGGTGCCTGTAGCCCGCAGCCAGCACACCAACCACACACACCAGAGCTGGCGGGCTCCAACCGGCTCAGCGCCTGCCAAACAATAATGACAACCACAACCAAAAAACAGCTGGGTACTGTGGTGGGCACCTGCCTTGGAAGCTGAGTCAAGAGAACTCTGAGACCAAGAGAGTTAGAGGTTGCCGTAAGCTGAGATGCCACAGCACTCCACTGAGGGCGACATAGTGAGACTCTGTCTAAAACAAAACAACATTTTACAGTAACTCCTATAAGAAAGAAAAAAGGGAAATAAAGCCAAAAGAACTAGCAAAGAGAGAAACAAAGGCAACAAAATCATATATATTTATGTATATGTATATAAGCATACGACTACATACATTATATGCCATAGGGATAAACTTTAGTAGGAATATATTTATGTTGCAATATACTTTCTGGACACCAAGTGGCACCATGAGTGGTTCCCAGACTATACCTATCTCCTGGCTTTAATTGTTCTTGGTGTTGCCTGATTACCGTCTTTGTGCCTAGACCCTGCGGAACTGCTGATTACACCCATTTCAAAAAATCTTCACAGGAAGGTTTGTCAAATTCTCCCTGCAATAGTTCCCTGAAGTGCAGGATATCCTGGACCAGTTCCGAGTGTAGGACAACTGTTCGCGGGTGGGCCTCAAATTGCTGCACCTGGCTCATGCAGAAAAGTGCCTGCCATGTCCGCCATCTCCCAAATTCCAAAACGGCCTCTTCCTATCCAAGATCTTTCCCATCTGAGTGTCTCTCCCGCTGCCTAACCGCAGTGGTGCCACACCAGACAGCACCCCATTCTGACCACCTGATTCCACTTGGAAGTCCACACTTCATCTTTCTTTCCACACAATACCTAGTTTCCCCACAAACTGGGAACTGCAATCCTCCGTGGTGGGGCTGGTTGCCACTGCTGCTGACTGCAGCCCCTGCAGCCTGGGTTAGAACCTTTCCTGACAGTCTCTGCAGCTGCAGATTGTGCTCCAAATCCAGCAATCTGCCACCCCACTGCACACCCTGAACTGCCACTCCACACCAATATTCCACGCAGGGAATGATCTAGCCCACTCACTCTCACCTGTTGTTCCAGGAGAGCTGAGCTAAACATCCTTCCCGTCCGCCATCATGCTCTGCCTCGAGTCCTATTTTTTTAAACATTACAGTTATACGGATATGAAATGATAAAGAATCTCCACAAAAATGTAACATTTTTCTCAAAGAATTTCTAGTGATCATTATTTTATTCTTTATGCTTTTTATTGTTTGATTTTTATAAGCAAACACACATCATTTTATCATAGGAATAAAAGGATGGTTTCTAAACTGAAAATTTTAAAATTCTAAACTGAAAATTAGAAGATTGAGCAGAAAGATGGCTGCACTATTTCCCAGAATTTATTTAGAATTTTCCCAAAAATTCTAGGATTAGTGAGCAACCAGCCTTTGTCTATACTATTTTCTGATTTTGGGAGGTCAGACTCTAACCTATGTCTGGGACATGCACTGCCAGCTAACAGAAAGGTGACACAGATCACAAAGCCAAACACGTCACAGTCAGAAAAATGTAAGAAGACAGCTTTCAGTGTCATGTGTAAGATTTCTAGACATGAGTGTCTTCAGAACATCACCAGGTCCTTGAGAACTTTATGAGAAAAGTCCAGATAACTTTGTTTTTTGTTTTTAGTTTTTAGAGTTTTCTTTAAGACAGAGTCTCACTCTTGTTACCCTGGGTAGGGTACCCTGGCACCATAGCTCGCAATAACCTCAAACTCCTAGGCTCAAATGATCCTCTTGCCTCAGCCTCCCAAATAGCTGGGATGACAGGCATCTGCCACAATGCTCAGATAGTTTTTCTATTTTTAGTAGAGGTGGGGAATCACTTTTGCTCAGGCTGGTTTTGAACTCTGACATCATAGCTCACAACAATCTCAAAATCCTGGGCTCAAGCGATCCTCCTGCCTCGGCCTCCCAGAGTGCTGGGATTGCAGGTGTCAGCCACCATGCTCTGCCCAGATAACTTCTTTGGAGGAATGATGTGCACTTTTGCCATGCAGCTTGTGACCAGCAGAAAGGAAGTGCAGGGTTTAGAGAGTTAGACTAGAGCTCACCCTTGCCTACGTGGCATTGCTGAGTCACTGCCGCAATGTTCTGCTCACTTTTTAAAGAGCAGTTTCTGATTCTCGCTATGGCAGATGTTAATCTCCATTCCTTGAGTATTTGTTGAGCTATTATGCTTATTATTTCCTTGAGCTATTATGCTGTGCCTATTGCTTTTGATAAATACTTGTTACTTCTTTTAAGAACCTCCCCGTTTTTAAGATGAGGAAATTGTAAGTCCATGAAATAAAGCATTTTGCTGATTGTCTAATAGCAGAGTGGACAAAGGGATTTGAAAATACCTATCTGACTCCAAAGCCTGTGCCCTCGGCACAAGAGCCCACACAGGCGCACTCGAATGCATGCATGGGGGTGGGGCAGCGCTGTCTGGTCTCCAAAGGGTTAATATTCTTGCCTGCTCTTGTTCCAGCTTTTTGGAGGAAGGTGTTGGGTCTCTGCCACTGTAATATCTATCCTGACGTCAACTTCAAAGCATTCGACCTGGGCGTTTGATCTCCTGCCAGCCTGCTTTTCTGACTCATGCTGAAAACTAAAAGCAGGAAACCAGGAATGGTTTAGTCACACTTGTTAAACAGTTATGGTGCCGGTCAGGAAAGATGTTGACCTTCGAATTAACAATTAGAAGCACACATTCCATAAAAGAAATCAGTCCAGTAACACCGGGGAGGCCTGGAGAGGACCCTGGGTACCCACAGAGGACGTGGCGTGACGTGACATGTTTCCTCTGCCTGTCACCATTCCTGGCGCAGCTCCTGGCAGTGCGGTTTCTCCCTGTGCACATGTTTTTCATGAGAGAAGAGGGGGGACCATGCCATTTTCATAGTTTCAAAAGTATAAAGAATAGGAAGTGGTTTGCGAGGGGCAGAGATGTGCTTGGGCCCTGTGGCTGCTCCCTCGGCCGCCTCCATGTGAGGATTACAGCTCGAGAACTCAGGTGAACAGTTGCTACACAGGTCCACCTTTGAGATCATTTATTTCTTTTTTTTAAATTTATTTCAGATTAATGTGAGGGTGCAAATGGTTATGTCACATTGTATTTGTTAGCTGAGGTCATTTCTTTCATATATTTTTATTGTGGTAAAATCTATAGGACATAAGATTTACCATTTTAACCATTTTCATCATACAATTCAGTGGGAGTAAGGACATTCCGTGTTGTGCAAGCATCACTGCTGTCTAGTTCCAGGACTTTTCTTTTTTATCTCAAGTGGAAACCCCACATCCATCAGCGCCACTCCCCATTTCCCTCTTCCTTCACCTCTGCCAGCCACCAGCGTCCTTCTGCCTCTGAGGATTTGCCTTGTCTGGACATTCTGTTTAAATAGAATCATAACAGTATGTGGTCCTTCACAACGGGCATCTCCTCTCACATAACATCCTGTGTCCGAGGGTCTCCACGGGACAGCACACATTGGTCCTGCATTCCTTTTTATGACTGAATAATATTCTGCTGTATGGATGGGCTGGGTCTGTCCATTCATCAGCTGATTTGAACATTTAGGGTTGTCCACTCTGGCAACCGTGGAAAGTGCTGCTTGGAGATTCTGCCCAAATCTGTTCGTCTGGCCTTGAGGAGAGTTCTAAGAGCCCCACTCCTTCCCCCAAGTGTCAGAGGCTCCAGGCCCTTGCACTTTGGGCTCCCTCCAGGCTGCCTGCTCTGTTCTCTCCTGGCCCAACGGGCCTCATTTCAGCTTCTCAGAGTCCCCCACCTCCATCCCATGTCAGGTAGCTCCTGAGTGCCAGTCTCTGCCCCAGGCCCTTCCTTCACCACAGACACCACAGTCTGTAGTGAGGCTGTCAGTCTGTTTAAATGTCTAGCCCCACTAGAACAAGACACTACCTGTTCAACTTGCTAAGTTGTTTCCAGCACTAATGACACTGCCTGCCACATAGTAAGTAGCTAGGAAGTATCTGTTAATGGTGATAGAAAGAAAAATGGGCTTTTGAGAGGTTGTCAGACCAAATCCCTTACTGGGCCCTGTTTAAACCCTGGGAGTCAAATAGTAGCTTAAACACCTGCTTCTGCAGATTTCTAAAGGTCTCCCCAGGTATCGGGGTGGGAGATTCCAGGGCTACCCTTTCTGTTTCTGGGTAACAGGGCAGAGCATACGAGCCTGGTACACCAGATCCCTACACATGGAGTGTCCTTTCACCACACGGACCTCTGGGTCCGCCCCACCCCCGGCTCCTCCCACTCACTGTCTCTGGCCCTTCCTTTGTGCGACACTCTTCACCAGGCCTGTTTAGTGTCAGGGAGGGTCCCCCTTCCTCACATCTCTCAGCCCTCTTTTGGACTTCTTTTTCTCCTGTGCACTCGATACCATGTGACAAACTATTTTGTCCATTTCCTGACTCTCCCCACTAAAATGTCACCCAGGATGGCAGGAATTTTCATCTGTTTTGTTCATATTTACAATTTAGTACTGTGAATGATTAAGGCATATTCCGTGTGTTCAACTGGTATTTGGTGAGTGAATAAAGTCTCTCCAGACTCTCCCTGTTTAGGGGCAATGGAGAAATGTGAAAGTCTTTGAAAGATTTTTTGCAGAGGAGTGATCAGATTAGCAGGGCTTCGTCTCTGGAGACTGAGAATTGTTCAAGTTTCAGACAACTGTCCCTCCTGCCACTTACTTCTCCTCTGCAGGGTAGGTGTACAGCACAGGGACAAAGTGCTTTCTCCCCATCCATCTGTCTACAAAGCAAATACACAAACATCTGTTGAGTCTTTTATTCTTACGGGTTTATTTGAGTAAATATAGAAATTTGGGCGGGGTGGCACTGTGACTCAAGAAGTAAGGCACTGGCCCCATATACCATAGGTGGCGGGTTCAAGCATGGCCTCAGCCAAAAACTGCAAAAAAAAATTTTTTTTAATTAAAAAATTAAATTAAATTAAAAATTTTAAATTAAAAAAAGAAATTTGGGTGTAGTTTAACAAATGAAAAATAGCTACTAATTTACATAGTTACTACAAGGTAGGCATCCACCCTACTGGGAATAATAGTTCAATTCTATTTCTTCTTTACAACAGGCTGTATCTATGCCAAGTACTCCATGTGCTCAAGTCTCACAAAGAAAATGAGTTAGGAAATAATATATCCATTTTGCAGATGAGCAAACTGAGGCACACATGAATTCAGTGGCAGACTTAGGACTCAACAATACCAAGTCATGATTCTAAACACCTTTGCTATGTTTCTCTCATTTCATTATGACCCACTCAGAGATAGACAGTCTCATTTAGCAGGAATCAGAGGGCTTGCTGGAAATCAGTTAATGAACAGCACAGCTGCAGTTAAACCCTGGTTTTGCTAAAAATCCTGTCTCTTTCCACCATGCTACAATTGGAGGAAACACAGTACATAAGAAATTTTACTATTGTCATTACTGGCCTTAACTCTCTCTGGTCTATACTGAAATAAGCATTATCTCTGATGTCTGGGACTCCTGTGCAGGTGCTAGGACTCACGCCTACCGACTCCACTGTGGGACACGTATGACACAGATTTCCTTAGCCTTTAACCCCTGCTAAAGGCAGGTTGGCATCCCTGACAGTCTGTACATTACTCAGTCTCATCTGGACTCGGATGAGTGGGACTGTGACTCCTGTCTCAGAAGTAACCCTGGGCCAGAACATGATGTACTTCCCTAACTTGTACCCAAATGTTTCTCTCCTGAACTCCATCCTGCTCGCTTTCCAAAGATATCTATGGTTCTCACTCCTTCAAGTCATGATATAGACACGAACTATTTCTATCTTCTGAAGAGATTTCCATTCTTACTGGGGAGTAAGAAATAATATCTATTGCGTGGTGGAGATTATATAGCTACATCTCTTTTAATTGAGGCAACAATTCCAGGAATTTTAGATGTTACTCTATCCCTTTTGTAAATGAGGGAATAAACATTTGGAGAGGTTAAGCCCAAAGCAATAAAGAAATGTTGCTCAGAGGGAACCCATGTCAGATTCTAAATCTGTATTTAAAATTATTTCTACCCTTGGATATTGCATTAATTTTCTCTTACTGAAAAAAATTACCTCAAATTTAGCACTTTAACACAATACCATTTATCAGCTCACAATTCTGTAGGGCTGAAGATTGGTGCCGAGAGTTCCTGCTCAGGCTGAACTTAAGGTGTTAGCCAGCAGTGTCTCATGGGGGAGTTTGGGGACTTTTCCAAGCCCATTCCTGTAATTAGCACAATTCAGTTCCTTGTGATTGCAGGACTGAGTCCCCATTTCCTTGCTGGAGTTGCTCAGGCTCCTAAAACCACCTTCATCCCTTGTCACATGACCTCTCCAGCTTCAAGCCAGTAACTGCATCAAATCTTTCTCATGTTTCTAATCTGACTTCTTCTGATGACAGCCAGAAAAGACTCTGTGCTTTTAAAGGGGTCATGTGATTCTATTAGACCCACCCAAGTAATAATTACAGCTTGATACCTCATCACACCCATAGGTTCCATCCACTCACCAAGGGGAGAGTATCAGTGCAAGGGTGAGGATCACTGTGGGTCATCTTAAAATTGGGCTAACCACACAGTTTGTGAAAATGACATGAGGCCTAGAGTTTCAAAGCTGGTGTTAACACCCTGGTAGCTCTCTTGAAATCCACAAGCTTCCTAAAATAGTCAGGGGCAGATTTCTGTCTTTTTTTTTTTTTTTTTTTTTTTTCATTTCAATACCTTCCAATTTCATGGGATTCCTTTGTTTCCTCCAAGATTTGGCTGGGCTAAACAAAAACAGACACCAGTACCCGTCAATGGTCTAGTACACATAATGAAAAAGGAGGTGGGGGAAAACATTAGTAAATTTTAAATAGGCTTGTAAGTGTAACCAGAAACTAGAAATCAAAATTATTCCTCTTATCTTTCTGAAAGCTACATTTGTTACCACACTTCCTCCTATCGTTTTTTGTGTTCTTCTTGAGTTTCCCGCAAATTCCAAACTGTAAGAATGAAATCCCACATAATGAAACTTGAAATGGTCTGAAACGGCCACTGTTAACAGTTGGGACTAGTGAGTGACCGAAACTGAGGATCTGAAGGTCTCCACGTGGGACAGAGGGCACTGCTGTCTGGAGAGCTCTGCCCTGCCCACTGCAGTGCAGACAGCACACCTGCCTCAGATTCCAGTAAGTGTCCCCGAGGTCACACACAAAAGGCGGGCGTTATTACTGAAAAGAACAGAAGAGTCCCTGAGCACGCCAAAGTGTAAGGGCACTTTATGGAGCACAATAGCCAGTAGGAACTTTCTGTCTAACCTAGAATGTCCTTGTCATTTCTTAAGCTCTGACAATGAAATGAACATTTACAGCTGCCAGCTCTGTAAAGAGCTCTTCTCCGTAGCCTTTCCCGAGACCCTGAGAACTTCCAAAGTACTTTGTTCTCAGCTCTGTGAGAGACTGAATCTTTTGAGTGTCTGCAATATTGCTGTTGTTTTTCTTATCAACACTTTAACTCCTTGGATGTGAAAACTGTGCCTGGTTGAATATTGTTATATGACCCAATGTCTGACATGATCGTTGATCAGCAGAACATCCAGTGGCCACCGCTGGTCAGACCAGAGTGCTTCGTCTTACCAACGTCACTCTTAGACAACGGTGAGGGGAGCCTAGAATGGGCTGTGGTGAAGGAGCAGAGCAATGTCAATTGTGCCCTTGAGGCAAACTATAGCAGTGAGATTATGTAGCTCGTGCTACAAACTCTCTAGCTTTAGTCTTCCAGGAGATCACAATTGCACACCATGTCAAATGTGCATTATGGGACTTCCACCTCTCGTCTCAGAGAAGGAATTCCAATACCTTTCTGTAAAAAAGGGAATTATAGAAAGAAGGAGAGAGCGGTGAGGGAAAGGAAGAGCTGAGAGAGGGAAGGGGGTATGTCCTGTTTTATTGCCACGTCTTCTTTAAGACCAAGTTCACATATTTATGAGGTGATGGATTGAATTAAGGAGCTGAGTAGATCAGAGCAAGTGAAGCAGGGTTTTAGCTTCTGTCTCTCCTCACAGTTGCAGTGTGAGCTCGCTGAGAGCTCCTGGGACACCACAAGATTCTGGTGAAAGCAGCAGAACTGCAGGGATGAACTGACAACATTCCAACAGGCAGAGAAGGGTCGGTGTGGGCACCAACAAGGCCTTGCACCTCTCAGACCTGTTTGTTCTCACTCATCACATGCAGGTCCAGGACTACCATGTAATTCCATTTTTCTTTTCTTTTCTTCCCCCCCCCCCCAGAGGCCATAGTATTTTATTTTAAGTAAAATCCATGGAAGTTTAAAGAAGGGAACGAGTTAATGCTTTTTTATTTTTTTATTGTTGGGGATTCATTGAGGGTACAAGAAACCAGGCTACACTGATTGCAATTGTTAGGTAAAGTCCCTCTTAAAATTGTGCCTTACCCCCAAAGTTGTGTCACACACCAAGACCTCACCCCCTCCCCCTTCCCTCTCTCAGCTCTTCCTTTCCCTCACCCCTCTCTCCTTCTTTCTATAATTCCCTTTTTTACACAAAGGTATTGGAATTCCTTCTCTGAGACGAGAGGTGGAAGTCCCATAATGCACATTCAACATGGTGTGCAATTGTGATCTCCTGGAAGACTAAAGCTAGAGAGTTTGTAGCACGAGCTACATAATCTCACTGCTATAGTTTGCCTCAAGGGCACAATTGACATTGCTCTGCTCCTTCACCACAGCCCATTCTGGGCTCCCCTCACCGTTGTCTAGCACGGCAGCTGGTCTGGGATGCCTGCCTGGCGGGAGGCCCAGACCTCAGTCCCTAAGTCCTCAGTCACTGTACCTTGTTCAGGCATGTTTGCTGGAGTTGCCTGCAGTCATCACCAGGCATGAAAGTATAGCAGTGATTTCTATGAACTCCAGACTTGTCCCCATGGTGAAGAAGTCACCTATTCTCTCTATAGTGACAGGATAAGTTACCACAGCCAATACATCACTGCTCTTCCTGCCTTGTTGTTCTACTAACACATGCTGATCCCAAGGAGCCTAGGTGGCAGTCACAGCACCCAAGGTTAGCAGGACTCTTACTTTCTTCCTAGAAGTGAGTTTGTCCCCACCACACAACTAGGTTCTGTAACCTGGCAGCACCTAAGATCTTGGCGTGAAAGTCAGGGTGGCAATTCTCTTTCACCCTTCATTTCTCAGAGCCTTAAATTTTAGCTAAAAAGAAAAAGAACCATCATTTTAAAATACATGCTTTATCTTGAAGGACAGTGTTCCATCTCTGCAAGTGTGATCCTGCAGCCTGCACCCGAGCAGTCTCTACAGGCCTCCCACCCTTCCATCAGGCCCTCTGGGTGAGGGTGCATATTGAGAATGCTAAACCCACATCGTGAGTCCATCGTCATGCCTCCTGTGCTCGAAAGTGGGCCCCCCAACCAGAGGCAGTTTTGTGCAGGACCTTCACCAGTGCATGAGATGTTCTGTAAGTTTTCAGATGGAAGTGATGGGCAAGGCTTCAGATGAAAGGAGTCAAACCTGGATCTGGAATATGTGTCAATTCCAGTAAAGATACATGACATAAATGACCTCCTTCTCCAAAGTGGAAAAGATTTTGATGTTGTGATCTGCCACCAGGTGGCTGCCTGGTCTCCCTGAGTCTTTGCTGCCAGCAGATAGGTACTTAGCGGTGACAATGGCTGGAACACCCCAGAGAGAAGGAGAGCTGGTTGTCCATGGCCACTCTCTTGTACAAGCACTGGTGTCAAGAAGAGAAGATGGCTGATATCTGAGGACAGGTCGTATTGCATTGGGTATTCTCTGGGAACAATAAATGAGAGACACAGACTCCTGAACACTCTGACACCTGTGCCCCTTCACACTGTCCTTGCATATAAACATCAGAAAAATCCTGAAATCCCTTTGGCTTAAGGGTTTATTTTTCAGAGCTAGACTGATAGTTTTCACTCAAGATTTGACTGGCACCTGACTCTAAGTATTGGCCAACAAATAAAGAGGAATCGCAGAGGTGAGTCTTAATAGTAAAAGGAATAATCTTATGAGGCACCTGTCCCAGGTGAAATTATGACCTGGTCTCCAGGGAAAGGAAGGCATTTTTTTCTGGAAAAGATGAAGGTACTAGTTTTATTATCCAGAAGGGTTCAAGAGAATTTAGGTATTCAAAATCTCAGATTTGTTTACTCAACTGTCACCATCCCAGGTCTCGTGGTTCTACTTGCATTTTGAAGATGCCCTGACCTTGGCGTAGGAGACCTATATAGCGACTGTGCAGAATCTGCCTCTTAAGCTCAGTCACACTTACAAGTTTCTGGGTCTGAATTTCATGAAAGTTGTGCTTCATAACTGTAGGAGGTAAGGCTTCCCTTTAAAGTTGTCACAGAATCCTGGTTTTCAGAGTATTCCTTAAGTCAAAATTGGTTCTATGGAGTCTTTCTTTTCTTTTTTTTTTTTTTTTGGCAGTTTTTGGCCAGGGCTGGGTTTGAACCTGCCACCCACAGCGTATGGGCCCAATGCCCTACTCTGTTGAGCCACAAGCACCGCCCAAATCTTTCATTTTTCTGAGTAGGTCTCTAGTGCTTTTAAAAGCAGTCATCCCACTTTGTAACCATCATAAATAACCTTGTTCCTATAACAAAAAGAGCTACTACTTCTTGGTCTTTCATGTCTTAGCCTCCAACTGTACTATCCCAATTATCTACAAATAAAAACTTAAGTGATTACAACGCATCGCATCCAACTATAAGGATGGGAGCTTCCTGCTTCTAGATAAGTGAGCAATAGGATTTTGGATTTATAGTCTCTAGAACCATTTCTGAATTTAGTGAAGTCTCAATAAAGTTGAGGCAAGGATTAAAGTGATGACACTTAACTTTAAAAAGCAAGGCTAGAAATATAAGGGTGAGCAAGAAGAGGGGAAAGAAGGCAAGAACATGTAAAAGGTGGTGCAATGTAGGGGAGTCCCCGCCGCCTTTCCCCGTGCGCAATACATCCTCTGGTGGCATTAAATGCGAGACAGAGGAAGTCAGTAGCCTGTGGTCAGATGTGTCTGCTTGGCTTTCAAGATTTCTTTGAGAGGTTTACAGTGAACATTTTCACTTCATATAAATCTGCAAAAAGATGAATAAGATGGAATTACCTGACTGGCTCCATTTGCTTTTCCATTAGTCATTGCCCTTGGTTTGCCCCATCGCACTAGATCTGCTGTATCCTCTCTACATAAATATTTAACCTTGAGAGTGACCAAATGTTTGGAAGGCATATAAAATAGTAAGACAGCAAGGTGTAACATAGATAGGTGTGGCAAGGGACTCTTGCTCAGATACTGTGGTTCTTGATATTCTATGGAAAAGATTAGGGAGGAAAAAACCAGTGGGACCAGAAATCAATAGATAACTCTCGGGAATTTTGTTTCTGATTAACATAGAAATATATTTTGATGTCCATTGGTATTTTAAAAATCAAGAAGGAAAATTCACACCATGTTTTATAGCATCCTATTCCAAAAAACTAAAAAACAAGTGGAAGTGGCATGAAGAGCAATATAAAAAAATCAAAAAACGGCTCGGCACCTGTGGCTCAAGCGGCTAAGGCACCAGCCACATACACCAGAGCTGGTGGGTTCTAATCCAGCCCAGGCCCGCCAAACAGCAATGACAACTACAACCAAAAAATAGCCAGGTGTTGTGACGAGTGCCTGTCGTCCCAGCTACTTGGGAGGCTGAGGCAAGAGAATCGCTTAAGCCCAGGAGGTGGAGGGTGCTGTGAGCTGGGATGCCAGAGTACTCTACTGAGAGCAAGAAAGTGAGACTCTGTCTCAATAAAAAATAAACAAATAAATAAATAAAACAAAATAAAATAAAACTTCAAACTAAGACATTTGAAAGCAAAAATAAAATAAAAGGAACTTTCAGCTCGGTGCCTGTAGCTCAAGTGGCAAGGCGCCAGTCACATACAC
>CAUYPK010012326.1:0-43073 GCA_963574355.1 Loris lydekkerianus | reverse complement strand
CCAAACGTCCCCAGTCTGCCCTCCCAGTCAGGCAATGTGAGAACGCTTCTGTGCGGGTTTAGCCTGTCTGCGTGCACTTGGCAGGGCTGCCTGACGGACTCTTTTGTACTTTTCTTTTTTTAAGTCCCTGAACACAGGACTCGTTGCCTTTGCATTTTTCAATGAACAAACTTAGGAGCGTATTTATTTGTATTCACCTCTCACTTTTCCTTGATCTTTTTCTTCCTTTTGTGAAGAAGCTTCCTTCCTACCACTTTGTGTGGTCACACACGTCCAACAGAAAGTGGGTGTTCTGCGTGTAACAGACACTGACGGCTTTAAGTTAGACACAGCGCTGCTCGTGTCCCACCGACTCCAGCTTTCTCTCCCACAGTCGCCTTGCCAATGTGCCAAAGGAGAGCCCAGTGCAGTCGTGATACTGAGTCAGGCCCAGTTCTCATCGTATTGCAAGTGTATTTCTGTAGGAAATTCACATCCAGTGACTGAGGGGCTGGATAAAGAGATCGTTTTTGCTGAAGCACAGATCTGATCAGGGCACTTCTCATCCCAGCAGTCACAGGCTCCATTCTAAGGCCCAGAGGTTTGAACTGGAGGTCAAAGCCGGGTAGGCTGAGGGGACCAGACCTCTGCGGGTTGCCCCTTCCCGTCCCTCATTTACACTCGTCTAAACAAAACGCTGTGTTATAATCACTGCCTTCGTATCTTTATTCGTTTTTTTTTTTCTTTCTCCCTGGAAAGTCATTCTTCTTGTAGATGCTGTTTTAGAGTCTAAGTCTAAGTCTATGCTCCTTTCATGAAATACTTTAGATGGGTGTCCCCTTAAAAAAAAACGCCGTGATTCCCAACATTAGGACTTTCACCCTTCCTGCCAGTACTAGCATCTTTCCTTTAATCCACAAACACTTTTTCCAGGATAGAGTCTCAAACTTAATTGTCAGACCTCACATGATGACGAAAGAGTTCCAAAATCGTTTTGAAGTATGGGCAAGGCTCCACCGCCAGTGCACAGCTTCTGCAGGGGAGGGCTTCAAAGGTGACTGCAGTGATTTTCAGCAATGAGGTATGTCGCACTTTTCCTAGGATGAGTTTTCGAACTTAATTGGCCACCCTCGTATGTCTTTCTCTTCTGGACTTACGTATTTTATAACCAAAAATATCAGTGCCCAGCTGGGGGACAGAGCAGTAGAATGGGACGATGACAGCTTTGCAGCCATATCTGACCTTCAGCCCTGCTGTACGTGATGCATTTGCTAGAGATAAATCCTAAATTTTAATCCATCGTGTGAAAATTAAAATATTAACCACAGTGGCAGATACAGTGGTCGTTTGGTCCAACCCCCATTAGCATGTAGAGGCTAGAAAGCTGAAAACGTCAGACTTCAGACTCAGTTGAAGCTAGGATTCTAGATACACCGCAGCTCTGCCAATCAGAATCACCTGCAATGCGGGGTCTGCTGGTGTGTCCTGTGGGTAGAGATGGTGCAACAGAGACCCACCTGTTCATGTGTTTGGGGGTCTTCCGGCTGCACCTGGGCTTCCCAACGTGTCCTGGCAGCTGACTTGGTGGCTCAAGTCTGCATGTGATTTTGGGAGTCAACATTAACTCTCAGTTGATATCTGCCTTCTTCCATCTGGACAATCAATAGCTGTAATAAATCTCTTTATTGTTAAATTAGCTAGAACGGATTTTTATCTGTGCAATTAAAATGAGAGCTATACAATCATCTTCCCGCAAGCTTGTAACAATTAAGTAAAATAATATGTACAACTACCCCCCATAATCATTTACACTTAGTAAATGCATTATAATTCTTTTCGAATTAAAAGCAGTCTCACTCTATTAACACCACGTTTCTGAGTTGTAGGTTCTCTCTGACATAATCTCCCTAAGAAGACTCATGGTTGATTTCTATTTTTTTCTACCCAATAGCTAGTGGGGTATATTTTGACCCAGGTCCATAACCAATACTACATTTTGTATTCAGGCAAAAATAGGGTAATAAGAAATATTTCCCATGGAAAGATACATTTTTATACCTATTAATCTGTCAAGAACCATTATAGGTGTTTTAATTTTTTGATAAGAAATAGAGAAAACTTTTCTATTATTCTTGATTTTTTTTACCCTTCAATAGTCAAGTAAAATGCAAAAATAGAATGAGGTACACAGCTTAGTTTTAATGTACTCACCAAATGTCTTTTCCACTGCTGGTACACTTCAGTGAAGGAATTCAACATAATCATTGTTTGATATTTGTTTTTTAAGGAAGGATGCTCAGACGTGCTGTCTAAGCTGGCTTGTGCAGGGTCAGAGAAGTTTCCTGCATGCACTGGGCATGTTTTCACAGGGAGGATGAAAGTGGCCCCAGCAGTGACCAGAGCATACGTTTCTAAAGCGAATCTTCCAAGGATATGCCAAACCACATTTACAGCTTTCCCCTAGCCTCCCTTGAAGGGAATAGTTCACCTGCTTATATACAGTTTTTGGAAGCTCTAGTGGAAAATAAGGAATTCCTATTTGTTTCTGACACTTTGAAAGAATTATTTATTGCTTTTATGGGAATGTGCTTCTTCTGTTCCCTGATACTGAACCTTAGCATTGTACTCCTGGAATGATAATAATCTATTTCTTTCCTCACACTACTGAGCCCTGAGTGACCCCATCTGACCCAATTGAAATTGATTTTGTTGTTGAACTCCTAGCTAGTGCAAATTAATCTTAGATCCATACACGATCAGGGAAGCCAGGCAGAGAGGACAAAGACATCAAGTACTGAGGGAAAAATTAGTTCTGGAGAAGGTACTTTAAGTTTGGTAAGATAAATGGTCACAAAGACTTGCTTTGATAGAACATCTGTAGCAAGTGGGGAGAGAGTGACAGGGACTCTTGGAGAAAGGCTGTAATTTAATAGCCTAATTTCCTGACCAGTCCTGAAAAAATTTCTTCCTGTTCCTGACAGCTGATGAAATCACTGAAGGTTTGATGTGGTCCCTGGTGGGGGACAAGTTAAGACCCATCCTCCCCTCAGGCTCTGGAAGCAATGATACCTTAGCAGACAGAAAAAAGATCTGTCTTCTCATTAAGAAATAAAAATTTTTATTGAGAAATTTCTCTCATGCCCACCAGTAGAGTTGACAATGCTTATTGGCCATCTAGGACTCCAAAGTCCACATCCCTAGTTAGCAGGATTTTGATTTTGTTCTGGGATAGCTTTTGTAATTTACCGGTCTCCCTATTAAACTAATATGGTAGAGTCACCGAGAGTTAAAGTGAGAATCTATTGCTTGAAGAGGGTTCCCTCCCCCGAATCTGAACTTTGCTCATGGTTCCTAATCTCCCCACAATCCCTGGAAGGCCCTCCAATGTGCATATTCTGCTTCTTATAAGAAGACAATTAATTAGACCTAATTAGGGTTCTCTAACACACTGATCTATTTCCACGATTTGGATGGTCTGACTCTAAACAGTGCACTCTTTGATGGGCCTCGGAAGCATCACATACCCCAGTTGCACGGATTCCTAACACTGATTCACCTGCTAAGGACAAGGGGTGGTCACACAGACATGGATGCTCAGGGTACCATGAACTTTGTGGAACTTAATGTCACAGCCAATGAAATGGATTCTGAAGTCAGCAGTCCATCCAAAGGCCACGTGGGCTCTGCTGCTCCCAAAATCACCCCACATTTCACCTTCACACAGAGGTCATTGTCCTTTAACTTTTAATCTAACAATTTTTACATGAATAAATATTTAGAAACCTTTCTGTAACACCAATGCCACACTGTAATTTAAAGATGATGCTGCTGAGATTTTAAAATTGTGCTTTAAAAGCAATTTACTTCAAAATAATGTCTAGCTGCAAAATAGTAGTGTTTTAACACAGATCTTATTATAATTAATTTATTTTAACAGAAAACAAAATAACTTATTTTTATAAATGCTTAATGTCATCTTAACAGCCAAAAGTAACAGTTTACATTTATACTGCATGACATATATAATTTTTTTACATAGTTGGAATCACAGAGAACTATTTTTCTTATAATAATATGCTATAATTACTATTCTTGTATATGGATTCTATAATAATAATCTTGACATATGTGTAATATTATAAATTGTATTATTACTTATAGCAGAGGATCTCAACCTGTGGGTCATGACCCACGGGGACTGTATTAAAGGGCTGTGGCATTAGAAAGGTTGAGAACCACTGGCTTATAGTATTGAAAGCACACATTCTTTTGACCTGGCCTGGTGGCTCATGCCTATAATCCTAGTACTCTGGGAAGCCAGGGCAGGTGGATGGCCAGAGCTCAGGAGTTCGAGACCAGCCTTAGCAAGAGCAAGAAAAATTAGCCGGGTGTTATGGTGGGTGCCTGTTGTCCTAGATTCTGGAGAGGCTGGAGCAAGAGGATCCCTGGAGCCTAAGAGTTTGAGGAGGTTGTGAACTGTGAGAGGCTATGGCACTCCATTCAGGGTCACAGACTGAGACTCTGTCTCAAATAAAGCAAACATAGAAAGAAAGCTTGAGTGGCACCTGTGGCTCAAGAAGTAGGGTGCCAGCCCCATATACTAGAGGTGGTGGGTTCAAACCTGGCCCCAGCCAAAAACTGCAAAAAAAGAAAGCTCATATTTTTTGCATGTATTTATCTTGCTATATGAGCTGTTTAACTTGGAATACTATGCAGCCTTAAAGAAAGATGGAGATTTTACCTCTTTCATGTTTACATGGATGGAGCTGGAACATATTCTCCTTAGCAAAGTATCCCAGGAATGGAAGAAAAAGTATCCAGTGTACTCAGCCCTAGTATGAAGCTAAACTATAGCTTTCACATGAAGGCTATAACCCAACTATACCACAAGACTATAAGGAAAGACCAAGGAAGGGGAAGGGAGGGGGGAAGTTTGGGTGGAGGGAGGGTGATGGGTTGGGCCACATCTATGGTGCATATTTTTATCTATAATAAAAATAAATAAATAAATAAATAAGTAAATAAATAAATAAATAAAAAAAGTCAGCGTTCTTTGTTTTTATTTATTCATTCTTCAGGAGCTACTCTTGATTACATAGGACTTAAAATGGTTAACTTTGGTATATACATATTACCAATATCTTTGGAATAACTATTCAGTTTTGTATATTTGGTTTCTTTTTTCTTGTGACATTTTATTAGCATTGTCTTTTTGCCCCAAACTTTAACAATGTTATAAATAAAAATTATTCCAAATACTGCAGATAATTAGGCTAATAATACCCGTGACCCTCAAATTGACATTTAAGAACCAGTTGGACAGGTCATTATTAAACTGTAATAATCACCAATGACTTTTCAGATAATTGCTAATTTTAAAAATAAATATTCAATGTAGTGCATACCAATATGAAATCAATATATAAGCAATGACATGATCATAAAAACCGTAAAACATTAATATATTCCAGTTCTGGGGTAGAGGGAAGCAGGAAGGGGAGGATGTTTAGAGGAAAGGGGGAGGGCAGGAGGTGGGATCTCACCTAATGTGCACATTGTGAGGGTGTATAACACACCCCATGGGTCAGGGGCTCCTCTAAAAATGGAACTTTACCCTGGAAATAACCTTAAAATTGTACTCTCATACTCATTTGAAAAACTAAAAAAATACTTAAAAAGAAATAAAAAACATGTATGGTTTGAAACTGTTTTGTTTAAAAAGACTCACGTATCTGTATATGTTATGTATGTATATACACACTATATATGTGTACACACACACACACACACACACACACACACACACTTTTTAAAAAGTTTCTAATGACACAGACCCTGAGCTAAAGTTGGTATCTCTGAAAGCAATTTCTTCATTATTAATTTCTTGACTGGCTGTTGGCTCGGATTTGGAAGGTTGTCTTTGATTTCCTTACAACATGTAGCACAGTGTATGAGAGAGAATAAAGCCTCAGTATGAGACAGAATAAAGCTGACACCACAGTGTGCTGAAGTTTAGGAAAGCATTTTCATAGTATCTCTTCTTTCTCATCCACGTTTTACTTAAGAACTCTGTGTTTTTTGGGGATCAAAATCCTAGCAGTAGAACTAAAAACAGGAAAAGAGAAAATCTATATACATTGTGATAACATCTTCTTCTGCTCAGTTTTATACTGGAAGCTGAGATTTTATCAGGGAACACTAGTTACATAGTCATAATAGTGCAAATGTTGAATGTTTATTTTAAATAAAATTCTACTGGAACTACATTGGATTCTGTATTTGTCAGATGCCTTCAGAAAAATAGAACATATATGTACATATGTATACACACATATGTCTATACGTATATGTATATGAAAGAAAGGGTGTGGGAGAGAAAGAGTTATATTATAATAAGTTGGCTAAACAATTATGAGGACTGACATATCCCAGAATCTGGAGGGGAAATTGGTGAGCTAGAAAGTCAGGAGAGGTGATGGTATGGTTTTAGTCTGAAATTCAGCAGGCTCAAGATCCAGGAAGAGCTAATGTTTCAGTATAAGTCCAAAGACAGGAAAAATCCAATATCCCAATTTGAAAGTAGTCAAGCAGGAGAAATACTCTCCTAATCAGGGGAAGCTCAGCCTTTTTTGGGATTGAAGTCCATCCTACTTTAGGGAGGACACTCTAATTCACTCTGCCTATGGACTTCAATGTTAACTTGAATTTGTACCAAAGCCCCTCTCACAGAAACACTCAGCATGTTTGAACAAATAACTGAGCCTCCCATGACCCAATCAAGTTGACATAAAATGAACAATCACAGATTCTACCAGAATGTATTCATAGGATGGAGAGATGATGAGTGTGGGGTGGATGTCAGATATATAACAATTCTTCAGAGATTTAAAACAAACTCTTAATGTATGCAAACTTAGAGAGGTCCAAAAAGAGATATGAAAAGGTTTCTTGAGTATTTTTTTTTTTTTTCAAATTAATATGAAGGTACATTTACTAGCTTACATTGTTCTCATTTCCTGAGTAAAGTTCCATTTGTAGAAGAGCCTTTCACCCAGGGGACGTGTTATACACCCTCACAATGTGCAGGGTGAGATGCCACTTCCTGCCCTCCCTTCTTCTGCCAAACATCCTCCCCACATCCCTCCTTCCCTTACCCCCAAACTGGACTATATTAGTGTTTTATTGTTCTTATGAGAATATAATTGTTGATACATTGATTTCATATTCGGATGGAGTACATTGGATATTCAATTTTCTATTCTTGCAATACTTTATTAAGAAGAATGTATTTCAACTCCATCCAGGAAAATGTAAAAGATGTAAAGTCTCCATCTTTTTTAATGGCTGAATAATACTCCAGGTATACATATACCGTAGTTTGTTGATCCATTCATGGGTTGATGGGCACTTAGGTTGCCTCCACACTTGGCAATTTGAATTGAGCCACAATGAACATTCTAGAGCAAATGTCTTTGTGATAAAAAGATTTTTGATCTTCTGGGTAGATACCTAGAAATGGGATTGCAGGGTCAAATGGAAGATCTATTTTAGATCTTTGAGGATTCTCCATACTAATACAGCCTTTTTGGAAAGATATGAACATTTTTGACATTTAAAAAATAACATTCATTGAGTGTCCTCAGTCCTCTACCAGTTGTTTGTTGTTTTTATTGTTTGTTTGTTTGTTTGCTTACATGATTCTTATAAAAGCCATGTGGTAACTGTGATTGTTGTCCCCATGTTACAGATTAATGAGCTTTTATCTGTGACACAGTAGTTAAAATCACAGATATTGGAGTCAATCTGCTTAGGCTCAAAGTTTAGTTCTGCCACTTACTAGATGACTAACTGAAGGCAAGATATTCAGCCTCCCTGTGCCTCACTGTTCTTATCCATAAAATGGATATAACAAGTTATCTATCTGTAATAATTGCTGTTAATGACTGAGTTAACATCTATAATGTATATAAAGCTCTTGCAGCAGACCTGGTAATAATGGGAGCTATTTATGTTTGATAATAATAGTAATTATGTGCCTCCAGAGACAGTATTATTAGGCATGAACAAGACAAATAGCATCTCCTATATTTCCTTATGTTTAAAACCATAAAAGTTCTATCGCAAATCAATTGTATGCAGTTTTAAGCATGCCACTAAGTTTCTCATAACGTTTAATCTTCATAACAAGCTCAGAAGGTAGATTCGATTATTTTCATTTTTAAAGCAAGGAAATTTAGGTTTAGAGAACCAGAACGACTATTTGATAAGGTGGTTTATCTTTTTTCCCTTCCCAAACTCCACCAAAATTCAAGGAATTAAAAAAAAATAACTCTACAAAAACAATACAAAAAAAAATGACAGATAAACCCACAGGAGGGATGGGAGACTTATTTTGGAATATGTAAATGTAGAGGTATGGTTACTCTGCAGATTAATTTATCCATGTGCTCTGCTCAAATCCACCCTTCTCTCTTCTGTGATGCTAGAGCTGGGGTCTGTGAATTACATTTCCCAGAAATCCTTGCCGGCTGGCTTCCCCATGCAGTGTGTTCACAGGAGGCACTAGAAAGAGCTTCCTTTATGTTCTGACCAAGATTCTCTCCTTGATCAGACTCTGTCAGGCTTCTCTGAATGCTCTTGCGAAGTAGGCCATGACTTTTGGATGTCTGTGTTTATTTTGCATCACTCAATTTTATCCAGAACCCTACTAAGTTTAGTGAGACTCCCTCTTTTCTGTGTTATACCAGCCCTTATGTGAAATCTGACCAAACTCTTCATCCCCCACATTCACCAGGTGACTTCTGATCACCTGGCTTGACATCATCAAGCATCATGACAGGTGCCTTTTTCCAGAATCTCCTCTTAACCCTTGATGTTTCTTCTTAGTAATTTTCCATCCACTACCTCACAGCCTGTTTCATTCTATAAATTTTTACTTACCTTGTTTTATCTAGAATTGAGCCCAGTTCTATACTGAAGTCTCTTTGTCCTATTGCAATGTGTTTTTACTTATTTAGTGACTGTCCAGTTCTTATTTCATTTGACATTTTTCACCCCACTGCCCCCCTTGGCCTACAAGTTTGATATACCAGCTTCCTTCAGGACCCTCAGAACTAGCTGCCTGTTCCCTGCAGAGGTACTAGCAGCAAACATGCTCAGAGTGCAAACCCTAGTTTCATGAAACCCCTCCTCTTATCTGGGAACCCCAATACCTCTTTTTCATTCCTTAGGCCCTAGAGGGGGTGAAAGTTACTTCTCACTGTGCACTCAATTCTATGAATTAAATTTTCTTTGCTTGATATAACTTGTGTGGTTTCTATTTCTCCAACCAGCTCCTGAGTGACCTATAACTGACTTAACAGAAAAGAAAAACCTGTAAGTATCTCAATGTGGAAGTAAGGAGAGTAAAGCCACAAAAGTTCAGAAAATGTAAAGAATCTCTGAAGGTGAGTGAAACAGGTCAATTCCTTAGGTCCCTTTTTTCTTTTTCACACAGAAGGTTGACCATCTTACCCTACTGCTGCAGGGAACAGAGGGTTGATTCGTTGCAATAACTGAAACAGCAGAGTTCAGAATCAGTCACACAGCAGTCCCCGTCTCTAACAGCAGAAACGATAAAAGTTGGGCAGGATGAAGGGAAGGGAAAAATGGCAAGGATGGGAAACAGTGGGATTAAGTGGCATTGAAGTGGCTGTTGCCGTCTCCTTTATACTCTGAACCACTGGTGGCCAAGTTTGCATTTAAAGCAGAGATTTGACCATTCTCTTAAGAGGTGGAGAACCACCTAAGAGGTAGCGATAGGTCCTGACTTTGGAGTTCTCCAACAACAAATACAAAGACAGCTTGACTGATAGTTACTTGATAGAAAAAGTCACCAGATAAAAATGCCCTATTCCTACATGCTGAATTCATAATCATTTTCTTTTTCTCTCTTTTAAAAGTGAACAGCCAGCCCACTGACAATTTATGCTTGTATCAAAACATAATGTGTACTCCATAAGTAAGCACAACTATTATGTATTTGTAAAATTAAAAATTAAAACTTTAAAAAATTAAAACTTTGAAAATCAAATGTTCTAGTGTAAGGCAAAATAACAATAGAAGGAATGATGTACCAGAGAGAGGCAATGCAATATAAGAAGAAAACTTTACAAAAACTCATATTACTATACTTAGAGAGATAAAATAATATATGGGGTTAAAAATATTCAAAGAATGAAAATATGTTCTTAGAAAACAAAAATGTGGTAGCAAAATTAAATATGCTACCCCTCCCCTACATACACACACTGTATATATAGGCAATAGCAGAAAAAATGTTTGGGAAATATCCCAGAAAGAATAACTAAAAGGCAAATAAATGAAGATTAGGAGATAAAAGGCAAGAAATTTTAAAGACAGTCATAGAAGTGTGATATCTGAATATTAAAGATTCAAAACAAGAACACAGATATTAAAAGGTCAAATTGTCTGGAATAAAGAAGGGGACATATCTCATCAATTATAGAGGTGGGATTAAACAATATTGCCAGACTCTGAAACACAAGTTTCACTTAAGAAAAGCTTGCAGACTGCATTATGAGTGTTAAAAAAACAAACAGACAGACAAACAAAAAAACTAAGGCACTTCATTCTGGAATATTAGTACACCAGAGATAACAGAATTGTGCTAATAATTTAGCAAAAAGGTGGTAACAGGTTCAAAAAGACATATGCAAAGTGACAGGAAAAGGAAAGAGATGATGGATTTTTCATTAAAATAATTTTAGTATTAATTAATTTTTAAAACTACACTCTTGAATTGCTTAAAATTAAAATTAAAGGTATCTATGGAATTTTTCAAATGTCACAAAACCAATAAATGGCATAGTCAGATTCTGAACCAGGTCTGCTAACACAATTTCCAAATTTTTATGTACAATTACAATTAGTATAGAATAAATGCAAACAAAAGAATGATCAAAGTATAACTTTCACGAGTCAATAGTTAACTTAGTTCTCAAAATGGTGACTCTGAATGACATCATGAAAGGACAGAAAAGCATTTAGAAATGATGAAATGGCCACACGCTGTTAATCTGGAACAAATAGATTCATTAACTGTCTACAACATCATAGTACAGTCTGCCACGTACCCTCTTCCCTTCCTTTTATGCCTTTATCTTGTAAAGACACCATTCATTTTGTCACTGTAGGCCAGTTCTAATATCTCACTGTCCTTGCTACAGTGACATCAGGCACACCGTTTTAGAAAACTTAACCATAGCCAATTGAGGGATGGGGGAAGGGGGTCACGGAATATAGCACACCTCTTGGGGGGCAGGACACAATTACAAGAGGTACTTTACCTAACAAGCGCAATTAGTGTAACCAAATTCTTTGTACACTTAATGAATCCCAAATAGTAAAAAAAAAAAAATAGAAAAAAATTAACCAGATCATTTTTCTGACATTTATAAAACTGGACTTGTGGTAAATAAGACCCTTTCTCTTGAGGTCATGAAACTTAGAATAAGAGCCAGAGCTGCTAGGTCTCATGCCTTCCACTGTGCGGGGCAGAGTGGGAGAGAGAAAAAATGATGGCACTAGGATCCAATGACATTTTGAAGGACACATTTTAACCTAGTCTAATGCCAGCTCAATAATGCCTTCTCAATGGTTTGCTTATTTGGCAAAAAGTTCTTCTTTTTAACTTAAGTGAATTCAGCTGAGTTTCTGTCACTGAACTTTGCAATCTTAGCTAAACATATTCAGAAATAATAACTTGTATTTGAACCTTTGTATTTCACAACAGGGCACAAAGGAGAAAGTTATTTGAGTAGACTTTGATTATAAACTGGAGAATGATGATTAGGTATAGCAACAAGGGAAAGGCAGTTCGGAAGCTTTAGAGAAATGTTGAAAATGTATTCTTTTTTTTTAAGACATAGTCTCTTTTTCTTACAGTAGTGAGAAGATGATCCTGGATGAGCAAAAGACTGGCCACAAAAAACAAACCAAAACATGGAAGAGTTTATGCACAATAAAGGGCTGAATAATGCCATAAAAAAATGAAAGATAAATTCTTTCATATAGTTGTACTACTTCTTTATTTTAATTACTGTGCTTGTTCTAGCTACTAGTATTGTTATGAAAATTTTTATACTATTTTTTACAGAATAGGTGAGAAAATAATTTTTAAAAAGGTGTAGCAAAAAACAAAAGAAAACAAAACAAAAACACTAGCTATGGAACAATCAGGAAAGTGTCCTAAAATTTCTTGAGTGCCAATCACGTTCAAGGCATCATATGTAACATTACACAACATCCTTAATAGAATCCTATGCGGTTGTTTTAATAAGAAACCAAAGTGTGGAGAGTTTAATAACTTGCCCATCATTAACCAGTTAGTAAATAGAACCTGAGATTCAAACCAAAGCTCACGTAACTCCAAAATGCATTCTTTTCACAATTCCTCACTGATAAACTGAGCTTCATATCTAGTTTCACAGGTACAGTTATTGAGCTACTTGAAAAGAATATGTTAATTTACAATAGTAGAGTAGAATTTTCATAGATAAAAATTTTTATGTTCTGTTTCAATTTAGACAATCTAAGGTTCTTGGAGAACAGGAGATGATTTGCAGTTTCTTTTCACTGTTATGCAGACTACAGTGCTGAAAACACTGCTCAGACATAATTTGCTCAAAAAAATGCTTCTTTTTTCTTTTTTTCTTTTTTTTTTTTTTTTCCATTAGGATCACTTCAAAACAATTCTTTCTCTGAACAGACGGGTCTCGCTGGTTTCCCCCAGCCAGTCAGTTACTAGGATCATGACCTTTCTGTCTAGTCCCATTTCTACCTCGTTGTCCATCATGTCTGTGTAATGAAGTACCATACCGGTAAGTATTTGAATACCATAATGTTTTGAGAATCATTTACTCTCTTTAGTAATTATAAAAAATTCTTCCTATGTGATATGGAATTAATTTGTTCAACAAGTCATTTTATATTGGCAATGTAAATGTCGGTTTAATCTCAATTTTGGTCAAAAAAATCATACAATAAAACTAAAATCAATGGCATATCATTATGCTATGGTGAAGAATCACAGCCTACATAAACTTGAAGAGTCAGTAGAAGTTGAATGTCATGTACACTGAATCCTTAACTCCAGTTTTCTGAAGAATGTCTTCCTTTGGAATTTTATGCCATGAAAAGAATAACTTCTTAATTACATGTGTGTATGTTATTAAGTAAGACTCAGAGAGAAATGTTATCAAACATCCCGAAATTTATGCAAGTTGCTATAAAATATAGATTAAATTACTAATTTGTGGTAACAGAGCAAGAATACCATTCCATTCCAATTCCACTGAAGCAAAGTCTGTTCGCTCTTACTCATATTCATTCTGTGGTCTGAAATACATGAATCATTTCCCTTGCCTCAAGTGATTATCCTTGACTGTATCTATTCTGTAATTTTCTAATGCATGTTCTGTCTTCACTTCTTTCTCAAACTTGCTTCATGCACAGCTCTCTACATCTCAGTTGACAGTGACACTTTACAATAGACTGTAGTTCTGGCCTCAAATGTTAGCATTATCCATGACCCCTATCTTTTCCTTGTACTTCACATCCGTTATGTTAGGAAATCCTACTGACTCTACTGCCAAAAATATGTGTGGAATCTGAATCTGACCTTTTTCTTAGTCTGAAGTATCATCTGGATAGTAAACTGGTAGCCTTGCTTTTATCTTGCCCCTTTACTGATTTTTTTTTCCTCCCACAGTGAATATTATATTCTTTTTAAAAAATTATTCACTTTTTAAGTTATATATATTATTCTATGTTTGTCTCCTCTAGCACAGTGTAAGCCCCACAGTGTAAGCAAGGATCTCTTTCTGTGTATATGTATGTATATGTATTTATATATGTGCATGTAAATATATATTTATATATTTGTCAAGCTAAACCGTTTTTCAGTCATTAAGTCTTTGTTAGATCTTTTCAAAAGTTACAAATGTACATAGCCATGTGTATATGTACATATATGTACACAAAGATTCACACACATATCTTTGTATCTGCTATGGATATTGTTTATATAGAAATTTATTTTTGGTGGAATGATTATAAATATATTTATTTTAGATCTTACTAAATATATAACTTTTGTTCTTTCAAAACTCCATTCTATTAAAAAAAAAGACTCAATTTGTATCTAAATTTTCCATCAATACTTTGAAGACCATAGAAAGTAGCACCTCAAAGAGACTTTGGGAAGAATAATAGAGCATGGCTTTTGTCATTTATGAATATATTCACCAAAAATCCAGCACATTCCTTCCTTCATTCCTTCTTTCCTTCCTTCCTTCCTTCCTTCCTTCCTTCCTTCCTTCCTTCCTTCCTTTCTTCCTTCCTTTCTTTCTTCCTTGTTTGCAGTTTTTGGGCAGGGCTGGGTTTGAAAACGCCACCTCTGGCTATGGGGCCAGCGCCCTACTCTTTTGAGCCACAGGCGCCGCCCTGCTTATTTTCTTTACAGGAAATGGGTGAGCTAATTTATTTACTTGAAAACACTTCTTCAATGCTTGTGTGAACTCTGTGTATGTAATTGAAGACAGATTTATATGCACATTTGTGGTGTACAAAAATGGAGACACAGGCTTTTCTCTTAGAGAGCTAATATACAGTAGAACTTTAAATCATGTAAAAGTAATTATAATTTGCAAGTCATAATGTGACTATAGGACACATGGCGTTTATATGCACTCAAAGAAAGAAAAGGCAATTATGGAGTTTGTGCTTTTATTTTTTAATATGTCATTAAAATGGAGGAAATTTTTCAAACTGAAATTTTACATTTCCTCTTTTAGATAAAATATCTGTAAACATTTAGGAAAATTTCATATGATAAAAATATCAAAATCATCATATTTTGTAGTAGTCAGAGGTAATCTCTTGTATGTCTGTGGTATCTGTTGTAAATTCCCCTTTTTCATTTCTTATTGAGGTTATTAGAAATTTTACTTTTCTGTTTCTAATTAATCTGGCCAAAAGTTTATCTATTTCATTTATCTTTTAGAAGAACCAACTTTCTGTTTCATTGCCTGAATGATTCTTTGTTTTCAATTTCATTTATTTTTGATTTAATTTTGTTTATTTATTTTCTTCTACGAGGTTTGGAGTTACATTGCTCTTCTTTTTCCTTAATATAATTCATTAGGTTGTTGATGCACACTCTCTCAGTGTTTCTGATGTAGGCATCTAATACAATAAATTTTCCTCTTAGAACTGCTTTTGCAATGTCCCACAAGTTTTGATAGTTTTTGTCTTCCTTATTGTTATGTTCAAAGAAGTTAATGGTTTCCTCCTTTACACCTTCCTTGACTCAAATGTTATTCAGCATAAGGTTACTTAATTCCCATGCCTTTGTGTGGGGGTGAAAATTTTTGCTGCTGAAGTTGAATTCCATCTTAATTGCCTGTGGTCTGTGAAGATACAAGGCATAATTTTCAATTCTTTAAATTTTGTTAAGGTTTTATTTGTATCTTATGATAGGATCTATTTTAGAGTACGTTCCATGGGCTAATGAGAAAACATATATTCCTTAGCTTTGGGATGGTATGTTTTGTATATGTCCAGCCCAGAAATTTGACAGTGTGAAGATGATGGACCAATACCAACACCATCTCCCTAGACTTAACCCAGAACAAACAGATCTCTTCAACAGACCAATATCAAGCACTGAGATTAAAAAAAAAAAAAAAATCTTCCAACAACAACACAAAGCCCCCAACCAGAAATCTTTACACCAGAATTCTAACAAACCTTGAAAGAAAAGCATGCACCTACACTGCAGAAACTATTCTAAAACATTGAGGAGGAAGGAACCTTTCCCCACCATGCTCTATGAAGCAAACATCTCTCTGATGCCAAAATCAGGAAAGAACCCAACCATAAAGGAGAACTACAGACCCATTTCCTTAATGAATATATATGCAAAAATATTCAATAAAATCTTAGCTAATACATTACAGCAACACATTAAAAAAAAAACAAAAAACTGTACATCACGATCAAGCAGGCTTCATCCCAGTGATGCAAGGTGGTTTAACCTACATAAATCCATAAATGTAATTCACCATTTCAATAGAAGTAAAAACAAAAACTATATGATCCTCTTAATAGATGCAGAAAAAGCATTTGATAAAATTCAGCATTCTTTTCTAACAAGAACATGTAAGGATGTAAGCATAGGTGGCACTTTTCCAAAACAGATTGAAGACTTCTATGACAAACCCATAGCTAATATTGTACTGAATGGAATAAAACTGAAAGCTTTTCCACTTAGAACTGGAATTGGACAATGATGTTCACTACTGCCCCTACTATTCAACATAGTGCTGGAAGTTCTAGCCAATGCAATCCGCAAAGCAAGGATATAAAGACATCCAGAGGAGGTCAAACTTTCAGTTTTTGCTGATGATATGATCTTATAACCCCCAGAGACTCAACCACAAAACTCCTGGAAGTGATCAAGAAATACAATAATGTCTTGGGGTATGAAATCAATCTCCACAATCTCCTTTGTATACAGCAATAACAGTCAAGTTGAGAAGCTAATCAAGGACACAATTCCCTTCACAGAAGCTTCAGAGAAAATGAAATACTTAGGAATATCCCTAACAAAAAAGATAAAGGATCTCTACAAAGACAATTATGAAACACTAAGAAAAGAAATAGCAGAAGACATTAACGAATGGAAGAACATACTATACTCTTGTCTGGAAAGAATCATATTGCTCAAACGTCAATTAATACCCAAAGCAATCTGCAGATTCACTGCCATCCCTAATAAAATACCGATGTGATAATTTGAAGAACTGGCAAAAACAGTACTTTGTTTTGTATGGAACCAGAAATAAACTTGTATAGCCAAGGCAGTTTTTTAAACACGAAGGAGGAGGCATCCCTCTACCAGACTTTAAGCTTATTACAATTCCATAGTCTTCAAAACAGTATGGTTTTGGCACAAAAAGAGAGACATAAATATACAGAACTAAATAGAAAACTGAGAGATAAAACCAGCCTCTTGTAGCCATCTGATCTTTGATAAACTAAACAGAAGCATACAGTGGGGGAAAGAATCCCTATTTAAGGAATAGCTCCGGGAGAACTGGATAACCACATGTAAAAGACTGAAACTGGATCCATCCACACCTTCCACCATTTACAAAAATTGACTCAGGATGGATAAAAAGTTTATGACACAAAATAATAAAAATTTTAGAAGAAATTATGTGAAAAACTCTTAATTATGTCTGCCTGGGGAAAGATTTTATGAAGAAGACTTCAGTAGTAATTACAACAACAACAAAAATAAACAAATGGGACTTATTCAAACCAAAAAGATCTGCACAACTAAGGATACAATAATTAAGGCAAGTAGACTACCTGAAGAATAGAAAAAAATATTTGCATGTTATGTATCTGACAAAGGCTTGATAACCAGGATCTACAGATAACTCAAATTAATCAACGAAAAAAGAACAAACAATTCCATCTATCACTGGGTTTAGAGATGTAAACAGAACCTTCTCTGAGGAAGACAGATCAATGGCTAACAAACACATGAAAAAATGTTCATTATCCCTAATCACCAAAGAACTTCAAATCAAAAGTGCCCTGAAATATCATGTAATCCAAATAAGATTAGCCCACATCACAAAGTCCCAAAGTTGCAGATGCTGGTGTGGAGAGAAGTGAATACTTTTACACTGTTGGTGGGACTGTAACCTTTTACAGTCATACTTCTTTGAAAAGAAGTATGGATAATCCTGAAAGAACTCAAATTTGATCTCCCGTTTTATCTCACAATCCCACTACTAGGCATCTACCCAGGAGAAAACAAAAATCATTTTATCATAAGGACATTTGCACTAGATGGTTTATCTCAGGTCAATTTATAATCTCCAAAATGTGGAAATAACCTAAATGCCTATCAACTCAGGAATTGATTAACAAATTCTGGTATTCAGACATTAAAAAGATGGTGACATTTTATCTTTAATATTAACCTTGATGGAATTGAAACACATTCCTCTTAGTAAAGCATTGCAAGAATGGAAAATCAAATATCCAATGTACTCAATACTAATATGAAGACAGTAGATGATCTAATTCATACATAGGAGTAAAACTCAAATTCAAGTTGGGGAGGGAGGGAACAAGGGAGAGTAGAGAAGGGATAAGGGGTCTTTGGTGCACTTTCACTTAAAAGGCACAATGTAGGCATGTACAGCACAACTGTGGGTGCAGGACACAACTACAAGAGTGACTCCACCAATTAGGACTCTAACCAATTGAAATATTGTGACCTAGTTGTTTGTACCCTCATATTAACCTGAAATAAAAGACAAACAAAAAATGTGTATCATGCTTTTAAAATTTCAGAACAATTACAGTTTTAGAAGATGTAGCATGCTTAAAGTTTTACAGGATGAAGACTTACAAAAGCTATATTTTTATTGAACATTGTAATGTGGCTATTTCAGCAAAACCATCCACGTCAAAGCTAATTAAGTAGATATTTAAAGGGCCTCCCACACAAAAAGAATTTTATATGCCTCTGAAATTAAGGTAATTTATGTATGTGTAAATGTAAAAATAATCATCCCGTCCCTAAGTTATGGAATGAAGAATATGAATTTATGGTATATAAACAGTGATCTCATATAACATTTGCATTTAACTATAAATAAAACAGTGAAAATATATTTGCATTTTTGAAAGATACTCTAAACTCTTAAAACCAAAATTTGTAGATAATCTGGATATAAATTTAATTAATTTATTCCCTAAGATAGGTAAAAGAAACAAAGAACACAGATTTCCAGTGCATTATGTTTTTGTACCAACCATGGCAAATCTCTTAAATGCCTTAATTAAAAATATATTGAAAATTATCTTTAGTTCTATTTTTTCCTCTTTCCATAAATATAATCACAGTCCTCTGTATTTATCCTTTCTTTCTTGTCATTTTACCTCCACCCTCCTGACTTTACTGACCATGGTATTTTTTTTTTAAGTTTGTATTCTGTTCTATCTGAATGCGTCTATAAGCTTTTAGATTTGGAAGGAAGAAATTTTTTACCATTGCACCTATCATCTATAAAATTCAGTAGTGTGCTAGTCAACGGATTTTCAAAAGAAAGCGCTCTTACTTGTAGTGTTTGACAATTTCACTAGTGTAAATGTGCCTACAGTTTGCTGACTTCAAGCTACCAAACTAACCAGCAAAATTTCTGAGTATGTATCTCATTTTCATAAGGCAGTATAAACTGACTTATACTACCTGGAATATATTTTGTGATGTACAGTTCTTTCATAAGGCAGTATAAACTGACTTATACTACCTGGAATATCTTTTGTGATGTACAGTTATTTCATGAAGTACTCATGTATTGATGGAGAACTCAAATTATAAAAGAGAAGTCCTTTTTATCAGTCTAACATTTTCTCCCTTGCAGCTTACTCCTAAACTAGCATGAATCACACTACAAAAGCTGCACAGTGTAAATGGAAGCTCTTACTCAATGCCATTGAAAGACTTTAAGGCAGCTAGTATGAATGTGTTCTTTCCCAGGTTGAGCACAACAATTTTTTCAACTGTTCCTCATATACCATGATTACCATAGTCCTTAACAATTGGTCATTTTCCTGGGAGTATATGATAATTAACATTCACTGGAATCCAGAAATTAACACTTAGCTCTAAATGTTGTCTGGATAGAGCAAAAGAGTGCCAAAGGATGATTATTTTGTTTCCTTTTCCACTATAATTTTGCTAGTGCATTTTAAGGATTCATTAGATATTTTGGGGTGCTACATCACACAGTTGGCTTGTGTGGAATTGTAAAACCAATGTTTTACAGATGTTTTCTTTCTGTCTCTCTCTCTCTTTTCCCCAAACCCCCTCTTCTCTTAACTAAATGGAGTTAAGCCAGTTTTCCATCATCTGTACTTATCCAACTGATTTCTGAACCTAGGTGTAGGAAAATACTTTAATACCTCATGTATTCCTTCATTTCAAAAAACACAGATGAATCCATATCTATCAACCCCTCCCATTACTAGGTTTATAGTTTTTTTTTTTCAGATACAAGTTTATACCTTTTCTTTTTATCTAAAGAAACCAAATTTTAAGTGATAAAGATGACTAGAATAAATGAAGAGCCTTACTGTGGATAGTGACATATGGGAAAAGCCTGCGCTTCAGATCTTTTTATTTCTTTATGAGATTTTTTTTTTCCTTCTCAAGCATTCATCATTCTGAAATGATGGAGTGAATCATGAGCTGTAGCCCAGAAAACACAATTTTTTTTTTTCACACCATCTGTGTGGACTCAATTCCTAATGCTTTTTTTTTTTTTACCTCCGAAGTGAATTTTTAAATTAGATCAAGTGATAATCACTCCACCTATACAATAAAATTTCCCTGTCCCAAATCCTTCAGATTTCAAGCTAAGTTTTCAAAGTATCTAGAGATACAACTCCTTCCTGAGCTAGCACATACTTTCTTATGAATCAGCAAAAAAAAAAAAAAAAAAAAAAAAGGAAACACCTTGAATTCTTTATAGGTTTTGGCAGATTCCATTTTATCTCAGATAAGAATTTTTTGGCAGATGTATCCTTCCCAATTAGCCATGGGGAATGTTTATATAATTAACTCTATATACTTCACAAGAAAATCACCAGTGTTTACTATATGTCACTTTTTGGGGAAAACAATTCTGCTTTCTCTGTAAATATTTATACTTTCTATTTATTTTGCACATGCTAATGTAAATAGACATGTGTATCAGCCCACATAGTAATAAGCTTTTTTTCTTCACATACTTCTTAAAACCAAGATCCTCTTAAATATTTTATGTTTCTCAAAGAACTAAATCGAACAAGTGTTTATTCATATATTTACATGTGTATTTTAAGAGAGAATTTTTTTCAATGGGATAACCCATATAGCAATGTGATTATGACATTTTAAAAAAAATTTTCTTAAAACATTGATGATTCTTTATTGGAATAAAGCAACAATGTTTTGTCCTTAATTTGCAAATAAAGTAGATCAAAAATATAATTTCACCTTTCATTTTCATATTGTAACTCAAATTTTAACAACTGCACTCCCTATCTTTAGTAGAACTTGCTTTTTCTTGCTTCTTTGTCTGTTTCCACTGTGATTCCTCTATTCGATGTTCTCCTATCAAACTCAGGCCCCTAACTAACCTCTTCTGTTGAGCCTTTCCTGTTAACCACATCTCACTGTAAACATCTTTGCTTTGCATTTTGTTAAACACTAAGATTCTCAGTGTTGCAGTCACTAAATCAAACTTATTAATGTGTTGTTGATATACATGCATTAGTGCCCATTCTTTTCTTTTCTTTTTCCATTTTTTTATTGTTTGGGAATCATTGAAGGTACAAGAAATTGTCCACAATGATTGCATTTTCTGGATAAAGTCCCTTTCATAATTGTGTCCCACCCCCCAAAAGATGTGCCCTATACCGTAACTCCCATCCCCCACTCTTCTCCCCTCACCCCACTTGCTCATTCCCCTACCCCCTCCCTTATGTTAGCTCATCTGTTGCCTTCATAATAGAATAGAGTATATTGGATTCTTCCTTCTCCATTTTTGTGATGCTTTACTAAGAATGTGTACCACTTCCATCCAGGTGAATACAAAAGATGTATAGTCTCCATCTTTTTGAGTGGATGAATAGCATTCCATGGTATACATATACCACAGTTTGTTAATCCATTCCTGGGTTGGTGGGCATTTACAGTTTCCACATTTTGGCGATTCTAAATTGAGCTGCAGTAAACAGTCTAGTGCAAGTGTCCTTATGATAAAAAGATTTTCTTTCCTTCTGGGTAGATGCCTAGAAATGGGATTACAGGATCAAACGGGAGGTCTAGCCTGAGTTCTTTGAGGGTTCTCCATAATTCCTTCCAAAATCGTTGTACTAGTTTGCAGTCCCACCAGCACTGCAAAAGTGTTCCCTTCTCTCCACATACACGCCAGCATCTGCAGTTTTGAGATTTTGTGATGTGGGCCATTCTTGCTAGGGTTAGACAATATCTCAGGGTGGTTTTGATTTGCATTTCTCTAATAGATAGGGATGATGAGCATTTTTCATATGTTTGTTAGCCATTCACCTGTCTTCTTTACAAAAGGTTCTATTCATGTCTCTTGCCCATTGATACATGGGATTGCTGGCTTTTTACATGTGGATTAATTTGAGGTCTCAATAGATCCTAGTTATCAAGCTCTTGTCTGATTCAAAATATGCAAATATCCTTTCCCATTGTGTACATTGTCTGTTTGCTTTGGTTGTTGTCTCCTTCGCTGTACAGAAGCTTTTCAGTTTAATTAAGTCCCATTTGTTTATTTTTATTATTGTTGCAGTTGCCATGGAAGTCTTCTTCATGAAGTCTTTCCCCAGGCCAATATCTTCCAGTGTTTTTCCTATGTTTTTTTTGAGGATTTTTATTGTTTCATGCCTTAGATTTAAGTCCTTTATCCATCTTGAATCAATTTTTATGAGTGGGGAAAGGTGTGGGTCCAGTTTCAGTCTTTTACATGTAGATATCCAGTGTATCCACACCATTTATTGGATAGGGAGTCTTTCCCCCAAGCTATGTTCTTCTTTGGTTTGTCAAAGATTAGGTGGTTGTAAGATGTTAGTTTCATTTCCTGGTTTTTTATTCGATTCCAAGTGTCTATGTCTCTATTTTTATGGTAGTACCATGCTGTCTTGACCACTATGGTTTTGTAGTACAGCCTAAAATGCGGTATGGTGATGCCCCCAGCCTTGCTTTTATCACTAAGAACTGCCTTAGTTATACGGGGTCTTTTCTGGTTCCATACAAAATGCAGAATCATTTTTTCTAAATCTTGAAAGTACGATGTTGGTATCTTAATAGGGATGGCACTGAATAGGTAGATTGCTTTGGGAAGTATAGACATTTTAACAATGTTGATTCTTCCCAGCCATGAGCATGGTATGTTCTTCCATTTGTTAATATCCTCTGCTATTTCCTTTCTTAGGATTTCATAATTTTCTTTATAGAGGTCCTTCACCTCTTTTGTTAGGTATATTCCTAGATATTTCATTTTCTTTGGGGAGTTGTGTCCTTAGTTAGCTTCTCATCTTGACTGTTATTGGCATGTACAAAGGCTACTGATTTGTGGACATTGATTTTATATCCTGAGACATTACTGTGTTTTTTGATGACTTCCAGGAGTCTTGTGGTTGAGTCTTTGGGGTTCTCTAAGTATAAGATCATGTTGTCAGGAAAGAGGGAGAGTTTGACCTCCTCTGCTCCCATTTGGATTCCCTTTATTTCCTTGTCTTGCCTAATTGTATTGGCTAGAACTTCCAGCACTATGTTGAAAAGTAAAGGTAACAGAGGACAACCTTGTCTGGTTCCAGTTCTAAGAGGAAAAGCTTTCAGTTTTATTCCATTCAGTAAAATATTAGCTGTAGGTTTGTCATAGATAGCCTCAATCAGTTTTAGAAATGTGCCACCTATGCCTATACTCCTCAGTGTTCTAATTAGAAAAGGATGCTGGATTTTATCAAATGCTTTTTCTGCATCTATCGAGAGGATCATATAGTCTTTGGTTTTGCTTCTGTTGATATGGTGGGTAACGTTTATGGACTTGCGTATGTTAAATCAGCCTTGCATCTCTGGGATGAAACCTACTTGATCATGAAGTATGACTGTTTTGATGATAAGCTATAATCTATTGGCTAGGATTTGGTTGAGAATTTTTGCATCTATATTCATTCATGAAATTGGTCTGAAATTCTCCTTTTTAGCAGAGTCTTTTCCTGATTTTGGTATCAGGAAGAATAAATAATTTTTTTTTTTTTTTTTTTTTTTTTTCTAGTAGAGGGTTTAGCTTGCTTAACTCCTCACTCATCACCATTGGTCTATACCTACGATGTCCCGGTCCAGTTCCGTGTCTTTCTTTTTTCTTTTACCGCATGTTTAGTTCCTCAGCCCCCCAGAAGCCAGAGTTCTAGTGTAGATAGGTGTTTTTGTTTGTATTTTTTCCAAGATGGTGTTGTTTTTGTGCATTATTTATATGTAAGTGGCACTTTATGTATCCCATTCTACATTTTTAACTTTTGTGAGTTTCTGTTATTTTTAACAGCTTTTTGGAAGTCTAACTGGCAGGTATTATGCTGAAAGATTCAGATGAGTTTTAACACCTGTGAAGCCATCACAACGCTCAGGACAGCAAACTTCTCCGTCTCTCCCGAAAGTTTCTTGGTACCTCATCTCTCATCACTGCTCCCTCCCACCTGCCCCAGCCCATCATGCCGGGGGAAACCACTGAACTGCTTCCAGTCACTGTAGATTAGTTGGCAATTTCTCAAATTTTACATAAATGGAATTACATGGTAGCTGCTCTCTTTTTGTTTGAATTCTTTCTGAAAGCACACATTTTTTGAGATTACTCCATGTTATACCAATAGTTCACTGCTTTTTGTAGTTGAGGAGTACCCATTTCATGGATAAACCAGTCTATCTAGTCACCTACTGATAGGGATTTGGGTTATGTCTGCTTTCTGGCTATTACAAATAAAGCTGCCATGAACACCCACATACACGTTTTTTTTAACAGAAATATACCTTTAGATAAATGAATGGGAATGGAAAAATCTGCATTATGTGGTAGATTTATGTTTAACTTTTTAAGAAAGTGCCAGGTTTTCCTTCCAAAGCAGGTCAGTGTCATTGTGATGCTTTCCTACCAGAAGTGTCTGCGTGTTCTAGCTCCTTCCCGTCCTCGTTAGCGCTTGGTATGGCCAGGGCTTTTCATTTTAGACACTCTAATGGACACATGGTGGCATTTTATTAGGGTTTTAATTTCCATTTTCCGAATGACTAATGAAGTTGTTGAGGATCTTTCTTTTCATGTGTTTATTTGCCATCTTTATTTCTTTTTTGGTGATATGTCTGTTCAAAATCTTCTGCCCATTTCTAGGGGAGAGTGTATTTTTTATTACGTTTTGAGAGTTATCTTTATAATTGAGACACAAGTGCTTTATCAGGTGTATGCTATAATTTGCAAATCTTTTCTCCTATATCTATCAATTATTTTTCTATTCTCTTAACAGTGTTTTTTTTTTTTTTTATTTTGTGGTATTTGTTGAGGGTACAAAGAATTAGGTTACCCTGACTGCGTGTGTTAGATAAAGTCCCCTTTATAATTGTGTCCCCCAAGAGGTGTGCCATACCCTGTGACCCTGTCCCCTCCTTCCTCCCCTCCCGCTGCTCCCTCATTCCCCTACCCTCCCATTGTATTAGCTCATCTTCTGCCTTCATATTAGAATCGAATTAATAGTGTTTTTTGAAGAGCAGAAGTTTGAGTTTTGATGGAGTACAATTTATCGATTTGTTCTCATCTATGAACTGTACTTCTGGTGTTGTATCTGACTCCAGATTCTGTTCCATTGATCTATTTGTCTATGTTGAAACCAATACTATCCTGTCTTCTGTGTTGATTACTGTGGCTATACGGTCAGTCTTAAAGTCAAGTTCTTCATCTTCGTTCTTTGTTTCAAAGTTGTTTTAGCTATTGTACTTCCTTTGTATTTCCATATAAATTTGAGAATGTTTCAATTTCTACCAAAAATCCTACTGAGAATGATTGAGGTTGCATTGAATCTATGCATCAGAATGACACCTTAACAGTAGTGAGTCTTCCAACCCATGCAAATGATTTAAAACAAAATGCTCTCATAACATTGAAATGTTTCAGATTAATTTGTGTTGCTCTGTGTGTGTGTGTGTGTGTGTGTGTGTGTGTGTGTACTTACGACATTGTTTCTCACTCTTGTATAAGCTCTGTGTACCAGTTTCTTATTGTTACTATAACAAATTGTCACAAATTTAATAGCTTAAAAAAAAACAAACAAACATTATTATCTTCCAATTCTGGGGGTCAGAAGTCTGAAATCGGTTTCACTGAGCAAAAGCCAAGGTGTCAGTAAGATAGGTTCCTTCTAGATTGCCAGAGAAGAACCTGTTTCCTTGCCTTCTGGGTTTCTAGTGGCAGTGGATGTCCCTTCACTGTGGCTCCTTCTCCATCTCCAGAGTCTGTTGCTCCAGGCTCTGCTTCCATCACCACTTTGCCATCTCTGCTGCGAACCTCTTATTAAGACTGGCCCATCTGGATGATGTAATTTTAATCTCCCCATCTCAAGATATTTAACTTTATCACATCTGCAGAGTCTCTTTTGCCATATGATGCAGCATTTGCAGGTTCCTGGGATTAGGAGGGGGGCAGACTGAGGGCGATTTATCGGCCTGCCACACGTGCATGTATTCACCGCAAATATATATATATATATTTTTTTTCTTTTTTCTTTCTTCTTTTCTTTTCTTTTCTTTTTTTCTTTTTTTTTTTTTTTTAGAAAGAGTGTTACTTTGTCACCCTGGGGTAGACTGGGGTAGAGTGGTGAATCATCATAGCTCACAACAACCTCAAACTCTTGGGCTCATTCAATCCTCTTGCCTCATCCTGCTGAGTGGCTGGGACCACAGGCACCCACCATTATGCCCAGCTAAGTTTTTCTATTCTTAGTAAATAGGGGGCTCACTTTTTCTCAGGATAGTCTCAAACTCCTGAGTTCAAGAAATCCACCTGCCTCGGCCTCCCAGAGTGCTAGGATTATAGGCATGAGCCACTGTGCCTGAACCTAAATATACAGGGTGGCCATAACTATTTTAAATTGCACACAAACTTTATGAACACTGTGTATATTTTTGGTTACAGACTCTGACTTTGTTGCTCAGGCTGGAATGCAGTGCCATTATCAAAGCTCACTGCAACCTCAGAATCCTGGGCTCAAGTGGTTCTCCTGCCTCAACATCTTGAGTACCTGAGACCACAGGTACTTCCCACCATTGTTGCCTTTTTTTCTTTTTCTTTTTCTTTTTCTTTTTTTTTTTTGTAGGGATAGGGTCTCACTCTTGCTCAGGCTGGTCTCGAACTCCTGAGCTCAAGCTACCCACAGTGCTAGGATTATAGGTGTGAGAAACTATCCCTAGCCTTATCCTTTTTAACAAGGGACATAGATGGTCCTATTTTCTGCAAACAGTGCTTGCTTTACTAGAAAATAATTTTCTATAATCCCATGAAAACTTAATTACCTAAATCCACAACAACATTTGAAATGTACTTAAAGATCACTCTCTTGCTATCATCTCATTATACCTGTGTGAAAGACAAGAACAGGAAAGTTGTAATTTATAAGGATGTTGTTACTGTAAATTATTAAATACATACTCCCTGCTGGGCTTTGTTTAGTGAACACTTTAAAATTGAGTTAGAGGAATAAAATTCAGAACAACTTAATCAGAAGTAAAGATAAAACCTGTAAAACAATGACATCATAGCCCAAGTCATTGACCCTCTTTCAACATCCTGAGGATTACTAGATCTTTCCCTTTCTCCCCCCAAGTTATTTATTTAATATATAGTCAGTAGATGACTCAGATCTAGCCTATTCTTTGAAGATTGGGTCATTTTTTCCAAATCAATTTCACATCCTGTTTTTTAAAGGGAACAAATAACTTAGAACCTTTTTTGGCTCACACATCTAGAAAGTGTGTGGTATCATACTTTCTACTTACATGGTTGCCCTAAACTCGTTCTAGGTATTTGCTCATCTGAACTCATTTGAAAGGCCTGAGCCTTTGGGGGTGGGGGGAAAATGTCATTAGGTTTGGTGCTGGGAAAAATTGGGATCTGGGATTTTTTTTTTTTGAGACAGAGTCTCACTGTCACTGTGGGTAGTGTGCCATAGTGTCATTGCACACAGCAACCTCCAGCTCTTGGGATCAAATGATCCTCTCTCCTCAGCCTCCTGAGTAGCTGGAACTCCAGATGCCCACCACAGCACCTGGTCAGTTTTTCTGTTTTTAGTAGATAGAGGTCTCGCTCTTGCTCAGGCTGGTCTTGAACTCCTGAGCTCAAGCAATCCTTCTGCCTTGCCCTCCCAGAGTGTGAGGATTATAGACAAGAGCCAGTGTGCTTGGCCTAAATCTGAACCATTTTTTAAATTTTATCTGTCACCTATCAACTTCCCCACTTGGGGTATCCCCCACATGTGTCTGGGTCCAGAGAAGCACATCCTGGGAGCTCTTCTTCTTATGCACTGATATGTTGGAAATGAAAAAAATCCAGAGGAATCCAACCCTCTCAAGTTACAGCGAGGAAACAAACACAGCTGGTGAGAGGTGGGTGCTAACACACAGGTGTCCTAACTCTCACCCCAGTTCTCCTTCCACAAGCACACAAAACATCCTTCTTTCCATCTTCATGTTGGAGAAATCCAGTCAGAGTAACCATCAACCACAAGGCTGGTGTGGACAGGAAAAGAAAGGGGCAAATACATAGTAGATAATAATCAGCGCCGCATAATATTAGGTATTTTCTTTTCTTAAGACCCATGTCAATTCAGAAAAACATCGATAAGGACAGCTAACACCCTCGACCCTTGCTCTATGCATTTTATGTGGATTATGTCGTTTAATTCCCACAGAAGCCTATGATGGGGAAGCCATCATCATTCTTGGACGAGAAACATCAATTAGCACACCTATGCTGACACACCTGGACAGTAGCAGAGCAGGGACTCAAATCAAGAGCTCCCCCATATGTAAACCTGTCTGTTAACCCCTACCCTCCTCATGGGCAATTTTGTTACCTCCATTTTACAGCTATGGCTTTGGGCACAGCCCACTGTGGCAAGTTCTTAGGTACAGGGTATAGCAACCAACTCTGGCTCATTTCAGCTGGAAGAGAAAACTTGGCACAACTCACCAACTCCAGGTTGTAAGAACCCTGCAGTCCTACCCAGCTGTGTGGGGAACCTGGGTTCCCCCGCCTCCCATGCTCAGCTTGGTCCACTGTGAACAGCAACTCCATGTCCTCTTCACTGGCAGGTCAGTTCCTTCAGTCAAAATCCATCTACGCCCTCCCCCTCTCCCCACACCCAAACATTGTTGTACTTCTTTTTGGCCTTTTCAACCAGTGGCAGGAAGGCCATGAAATGCCCAGGTGGTCTTAGCTTCGACAGCATGGAACCCTAGCGGCCTGCCTGGGAGAGGCCTTCTTCCCTTCTTCCTGCGTCTTCTGTACAAAACCCAGAGCTGTGGGGTCATGGGGTTGTGAAGTGTAGCCATCGCCACAGCCACTCCCGCTCACATGAAAGTACCACACATGGACGGCTGGTTCTGCAAGGTCTATATTCCCAGAACCACTAGGTTGAGGGGCACAAATTTGCCTTTTTTGTGGGTAAGAAGTGGTGGTGTGATGGCAATGTCATTAGTGCAGTAACGAGCCAGGTTTTCCCCCATGTTTCCTGTTGCCAGACCTGAACCTGCATTTGGTTTCTGCTGCTCTTCTGTAAGGGCAGCTGCTCCGGAGAAGGGGGCTGCCTGGCCAGACTGGTGAATCCCCTGGAATTCAGCCCAGTGTCCGTCGTCTTTCACTCAAAAATAAATGCTGTGGCGCGGAGCAATTTTATGTGAGTGTGACATACCATTGTGATTAGTAAGACATTCACGAAGACCATGTGAGTCAGGAAGGGCAAAGCTTGGGAGGAAGGAAAGCAAATGTAATCCACATCCACAATAAGGGTTCCTCCCGGTGAGGACGAATCGCCCCCTCTTTGGTTATGGAAAGGATCCAATGTAATCAACCAGCTTCCAGAAGGCACGCTGCTCCTCTTGGGTATGGTTCCACATTGACATTCAGGATTTGTCACTGAAGCAAGCAAGCTGGATATGCAGCCAGATGAATGCCTGTCCATATTTTTTGGGGGGGTTGTTGTTTGTTCTTTTTAGAGGCAAGGTCTCTGTTGCCCAGGCTGGAGTGTAGTGGCAAGATCATAGCTGACTGTAGCCTCAAACTCCTTGGCTCGAGCAATCTTCCCACCTCAGCCTCCCCAGTATCTGGGATTTCAGGCACATGACACCACTCCCACTAACAGTTTTTTAGTTTTTGTACAGACAGTATCTTGCAATGTTGCCCAGGCTGGTCTCAGAATCCTGGCCTCAACCAATCCTCCTGCCTCAGCCTCCCAAAGGGCTAAGATTATAGGCAGAGCCACTGGGTCTGGCCTTTCCATGTTTCTGAGCCCTTGGGTAGCTTCCCTTCCTCCTTCCATGGCCATTTCGTGAAGCTACCGGGTTGCTGGAGACAGTGGCTGACTGACATCCTAAGTGAATAACTGTGTCGTCCTTGTTGAAGAGAGACCTCCCACCTACCACAGGGACTTTGGTGAGCGTTTTCATAGTACTTTTGGTGCCCTATTCTCAGAGGTCAATCCTTTCCTAAATCTGGTCACTAACTCATAAATCTTTTTCTGTACTAATTCCTCACCAGATGGCCAAATAATTTACCACTGGCCATACAGCCTGTCCTCAGCACCAATCACCTTCTTGGTAAAATAGACAATGAAAGGAAACAATTAAGTTACATTGGGAAGATTTCCTTTCTTTACCACCTTCAAGGCCACCCTTGAGTTGGGTGCTGCCCTTCCGCAGTCTATTCCAGCTAGCACCTGCATATTGTGCAAAGTCATGTATGCACTAATCTTTTTTTTTTTTTTTCCATTTTCAGTCAACTGATCAGGAGATTCCCATGAGGCCTATGTAGGGGCTGAGGGAGGGGTCGCATAGCCAGGAGATGCAGACCGGGAGTGTGAGCCATCTGCCCAAACAATTTCCTTCTGCCTTCAGGATCCGTTCAGCCTGAGAGATGGGTGCTTCTGGGAATGCCTGCATCTGCGGCTGGGAGGATGAGATAAAACCACTGCACGATGCACAGTTCAGGTTCACCTGGTTTCTGTGATTACATTTTCAACATCCATCAGAGCATAGCAGCAATCCTTTCTCAAAAGAAAAGTAATTCTTGCCAAGAGATTGTGGCTTTACTCCTAAAACCTAGAGGCCTCGAAGAGGCTGCATAGAGCCGCCTCATCTGCTACACACACCTCACCATGGGACCCCCTGTCACAGGCTAACGTGGAAGAGTTGTTTCTGCCGCAGACACGCCCAAGTGGAGGCGAGTGTGGCTCTCCTTCCAGTCAGTGCCTGGCACAGGGGGAGCAGCCCTGCTGAATAGCGCATGGTGCCTCCACCCTCCAAAGAGATTGCCGAAGCACTGTGATTCTTTCTCAAGAGCTGTGAGGTGCAGCAATTAGTTCTTCCCTTTCAAGAAGGTAGACCTTCAGCACCCCACAGGCCTTCCAGAAACTTGACTGATGTGGCTTTATTTTCTTGGGACATATGTGATCCCTTGGCTTACAATATCTTACCTAGACATGCGTGGCACCTGCTGTTTACTGCTGAGTCCCACTAAAATGCTGTTCTCCCCGCAGCCAGCCAGTGCAATGTCTCTTGGGAAAGAGAGATGATTATAGCCCTGGAGCATAGCACCCTGGAACAGAGGCGTGAAGCAGCAATAGTGCCCGGTCAGGAGAACCGCGCCACTTCATTTCTACTTACCAGGATGTAGAAAAACAGCATTTTGGAGATAGGTACCTACGTAAAATGTACCAGAGGCCAACTTGTACTTCTTTTGGTTTATTTCAGTAGAGAGAGGCCATAGTGGTGTCAGTGAGAGCAGCCACTTTGTCAACCTTGTGAAGACCCACTGTCCTTACACCTCCAACAGCTGCACCACCTGAGCTCTGGGGTCTGTAACCACTGGTGGACCCTGTTCCTTCACCAATGAGCATTCTAGAAGCTGCAAATGCTGGCTCTGGCTGACTGGCATATGGTACAGCTGGTAGGTTGTTCAAGTCTCCAGTAAAAGAACTTGTCTCTGCAGCTCCCCAGGTCCCCAGGTCCCCAGGCACGGAACCCATCCTGACAAGAACCCTTCCTGTCTGCTAGGAGCAGGTGCCTCAGGGATATGCGTTCCCACCCCCATCTTGGTGACCTTCACTCCACCTCTAAGGGTGAGATGGGTGAAGACGCTATGACTGCTGGAATGACTCACAGTGTAGCAGCTAAGGAAAGGGTTCCGCCTTCCACTGAGTCTACTGGGAGATGACTTTGTTCAAAACTCTGTTTCTTACTTCACTCTGCCCAACTTCCCCGTCTGATTAGAGGACTGGGGTGGTGTTCTAAGCGCCGTGCAAAACACTACTGTCCTTCACCTTACCTGTGTATTTCTCATCATTTTGGCGAGGGCAGTGTTTTCTTGGGGCCCTCTTTGGAGACAAGGCAAGATCTGAGGGAACATGTTTCACTAATTCATTCATGATAAAGCCACACCCGACATTCTTCTCTCTTCAGCACCCAGGTCTTTGGACTCCTTCAACTAATGTCTGACAGTTCCGTCTCATTCAGTGGAGGATGATCACTGAGTACAGATTCCAGTCAATGACACAAACAGCTGAAACTGCTGCAAGCAGCCTGAGCTCGCTCAAGGCATCCAGACTCTCTGGAAAACAAACTCAGGTCAACTAAATTTTGTTCGTTTTACATGTGTACACGTCCCCCCTACCCCTGTCACTCTTCAGAATGCAGCCCCACATGTATTTGCCACATTTGTGCTAAAATAAACTATGTACTTGGCATGAAAATTGTTTGGGCTCAGATTTGGTATCATACTTGACCTTCTAGAACATTCTAGGACTTGGCTGTAGTTACAGAGCAAATGAGATGTCTAAGAGAGTTGTGGGTGTGGATTATGGAGACAATTTTTATTCAGATGAAGTAGGTGGGGAAGTTTTTCACAGTGAGCATTGGCCTTGTCGAAGAGAGGAGGATGGACTGCTTTGGCCAACCTACAAGACTCAGGAGCCCGGGGTCATAGCACTCAGGTGCTAATCCCAAATTTCCATTCCAACTCACAGGCTTTTCCTTTTCCTAATGAATGCCCTACATTTTGCATAAAATATCTAGTAAGGCTGTGAATTCATTGGTCTACAGGATCCAATTTGGAATTTAGCATTTGTCTTCCTTAGGCTGCAAGAAATAAGAGTTTAGGCCAGATGTAGTGAATCACACCCGTAATCCTAGCACTTTGGGGGGAGGCTGAGGCAGGACGATGGCTTGAGGCTAGGGGCTCAAGAGCAGCCTAAGAGTGAAAATTAGCCTACAGGTGCACACCTATAATTCCCAGATACTCAGGAGGCAAAGCCAAGAGGATAGCTTGAGCCCAGGGGTTTGAGGTTGCCATTAGCTACAATGACATCACTGTACTCTAGCTGGGGTGATAGAACAAGATGTTGTCTCAAAAAAAAAAAAAAGAAAAGAAAAGAAAAGCATAAGAGTTTACATTAACAGTTCTAATTTTAATCACTCTGAGGTGATCCCCGAATTGAAAGCTGATTGAACTTCTTTTAAGTTGTTCACCTCTGCAGAGCCACCACCCTGCCTGAGACTGTGAATTCCTCACGGGTGGCAGGGCCCTATATCTCCAGAAGCCTGCTGTAACGAGCCAGCACTTTACGTGGAGGACGACAGGCCAAGATGAGCCGTTTTGCCACATGTCGCCTGACAGAGTCACATCCTTACCTGAAATTTTTTCCCTGCCATCTGCCTCAACTAGGCCTGATAACCAATCCCAGATTTCCCTCATCCCTGTAAGGTCTGTTTCCTATAAGCGCCTCTGGTTCCAATTTCTGCAAGCATTCTGAGTTATAAGCAGCAGGAACTTACTGTGGTTGATTTAAGCAGAAAAGAAACTAACTGAAAAAGAAATCCTGAATCTCAGAGGATTTCTAGAAGGGTGAGGGAACAAGGACTATCTCCCCAAAATTACATCCCAGGATTTATTCAGGGAAGGTACCCAAGGCTATCACTTCCTGTGCCTGACCCTGCTGGCCCCAAGAACCAGCACTGTGGAACCTCTCCTTCTGACCCTTGGCTTGCTGAAACCATCACTATACCAGGAAGAACTTGTGGCTCCCACCTCCTTGTGCCACAGTCTTCTGTTTCCAAGAGTAAATCTCGGGCCTCTCACTTGTACAGCTGAGCCGTGCCCTGGCTCTGGGCAGCAGGGAGGCCAGGAAAATGACCTGGCATTTTCTTATAATGAAAACTGGGTTCTGCTTCTCAAAAGGCTTGTAAGGTGGAGGATTCCCTAAAAATAGGAAGGGCACAATCTCAAAGTTTGATTAATAGTGACAGCACCAAGGTCACCCCATACATCAACAATTTAAGAAATTCCCACTGAGTACCTGTTGTGTGCCCTGGGGATAAGCAGATTAGTAACATACAGTCCCCCAAATTCGAGAGTCTCATGCGAGAAACTCACCTAAATATATATGAACTAATGTAATTTATGCTATAGTAGCAGTATTTATAAAGGCGAAAAGACCACAGAGGTGGAGATCGTTAATTTGACTAGAATAACTGTGGTAGACAATGGAAAAAAACAAGTAAGTACTTGTTAAAAGTGACGGTGGCCTCTTTGCCACTTTATCTACTTGTCCTGGATGTGGAGGCCCATTTGCTATCTATGGAGAATGCACCTTGCTTGTAAACTTCCTTACTCTGTAAACCTGTCTCTTGTTCAACAAACTGTTCCATACTTGAATTAAAAAAAAAAAAAAAAAAAGGAAGGAAGAAAGAACAGTGAGGATGGTGGGGATGCCACAGAGAGAGAATGTGAGTGTGGAAATTTATAGGACTCAAAAGCATAACCAGGGAACTTGGAGTAGTCCAGAGTTAGTAGGACAAATCTAGCTGGAATGGGATGCTGGGAATGGATTCCAAGGTCTTAAAAACTAGGCTAGATATTTGTCCTCCAAGGGGAACCAACAAAGATATTTAAGAAAGAAATAAAGAAAAAAATATGAAAGTTCTGTTTCAGAAGAGAACTTTGGAAGGTAGTTTTATGTGGCAGAAGTCTGTAACTAGGAGACACACACTCACTAAGTAAGTTACTGCCAATTGTGAGAGGTTAGGGGATCAGCAAGACAAAGGTCACTAGAACAGAGGGGATTGACCTGAGCAGCCTTTAGAGGCACAATTGATTAATACTGATGAGAACGTGGACGTGCGGAGGAGTGGAAAGGGAAGGGTTAAAGCTAATCCTAAGGCTTCTGGTTTGAATAGCTGAGCTGGAAAGCCTTTGGCTGAGACAGAAATACAGGAGGAAGAACAGGTGTGAGAAGAAAAGAAAATGCCGTTTGGTTTTGGACATCCTGAGTTGACGGCGTTTGATAAACATGCAGGTAGGAAGGAAGGGTCTACAGACTGGGAATATGGGCTTGGAACTCAGACTCATGGGTGGCAGCTGCCGGTACAAGAGCCTAGGAGGTCACCAGGTCTCACTCTAATAGCTGCTGGGAGGGAGACTGGTCACAGAACTCTGCAACAGCAACTCGGTTCTTTGTTTTTTGTTTTAAAATTTATTTTATTTTTGTTTTAAAATTTATTTTATTTTATTTCAAATTAATTTGAGGGTACAAAACAATTATGTTATAATATTTGTGTTTGTTAGGCAATGTCCCTGTGGCAGTTGTGCCCCTCACCCAGGAGGGGTGCCACGTACCCCTACATTAAACTTATTAGGTCAGAGCTCTCCAGTCCCCAGCTGCTCTCCCTCCTGCTCCTCCCCCTTTCCCCCAACTTGAATTAAATTGAGGGTTTTTTCTTGTATGGGCATGCATTAGATCATCTACCAGCTTCATGTTAGTGTTGAGTACATTGGATACTTGCTTTTCCATTCTTGTAATACTTTACTAAAGAGAATGGTCTCCAACTCTATCCAGGTTAGTACAAAAGATATACAGTCTCCATCTTTTTATGGCTGAATAATATTCCATGGTATACCTATACCATGGTTTGTTAATCTATTCATGGACCCATATGGATGGAGAACTTAGCCCTGTTTTACCCACTGTACCCAGTTGCTTCCTAAAAGGGTTATTTCAGAAGGCAGTGTAGACAGGATCCTCACAAGGATGGAGGCAAGTGTAACTTCTGAGTGTCCAGAGACTTCCAGTGTCAGCTGACTGGCTGTATTCTGACCATTCAGAAATGTCTCCCCCTGTTTTTCATATTTCAATGTTTCTGAAATTAAGATAAGCCTTAGAATTGATAAATATATTTCATATAGTGTTTTTTCTTAATGCCCCATAGCTGTTATCAAATCAATATTATAGAACAACAAAATACTAATTGCTGTAGGCAATTGTAGTACCTAAAGGTGATAAAATTTAGTGAGAGAAAGTTTAAAGAGGAACAGAATATTTACATAACCTCAAAGAATCTCATTTGGTTCCCCCATTTTTTTATTACAAAAGGAAAGGAGGAACATTACTATCGAGAACCCTGGCTGACACCATCTATCCAAGGGATCAAGGTTAACATCACCAGGCATAAAACACTGACGTCTTGTACCTCAAAATAGGATGCAGTGAGAAGGCCCTTCCCGGATCTCCCAGTAACACATAATCTCACTCTAATAGTAGGAAAACATTAGGCAGACTGAAGGACGTCCTACATGGCTGAGGTCATGAAGCATGAGGAAGGACTGAGGAACTGTCACCAGTTGACAGAAACTAAGGAGACCTGACACCTAAATAAATGCAAGGCAGGATCCTGAATAATGAAAAAAAGAAACCAGTAAAATCCAAAGAAAAGTCTGCATGAAGTTTGAGTAATAGAATTACACTAATGCTCATTTCTTAGCTTTATAATTATACCGTGGTTATGTCGGGGGTTAACACAGGGAAAGCCCTATGGAGTACACAGAAATGTATTATTCTGGCAACTCAATCTGTACATCTAAAGTTATTTCAGAATAAAAAGTCAAAACCAAAAGTCAAACAAAAAATAGTTTCCTCTCCCAATGCCACGTTGGATGGAGGGAAAATGCTATATCCCTCCTCTCCAGCTGCTGCTCCCCTGAGCTGCTGGTTGTATCAGGGATACTGGCTGTGTCCCTGGCCTATTGCTGCATGTGGCTGCTTGAGGGAGGGAGAAAGCTGGTCAGGGGAGAGGGGACAGAGTAGGGGCAGCAGGGGCTATGGAAGGTATTTGTAAGTCAGCATTTGGGATGTCTGAAATTCTGCCCCCAAAATGACTATTTGCTTATGGAACTGGCTTTGGTGATCATGATTTATCACAATCTGGATTAGCATGAAGAATATCCCCTGGGAAAGAAGCCAGTCTTGGGCACCTTCACTAGTTTCTTATTTAGAAATGGTTTTCCTTTTAATTATGATGCTGTCCAAGAGAAATTTCCTTAATGGTGGAAATGTTTTGTATATGTGCTGTCCTATATAGTTGCCACCAGCCACGGGTGGCCATAGAGTACTTGAAATACAGCCAGTGCAATGCTGGAACATGGCTAAATGTACATAAATCACGTGAGACTAACAGCTACCTGTTGGGCAGTGTAGCTCCAGGATCCAGCTTCTACCTTATTCCTGTCGATCAAGTTATGGCTCAGTTTTGAAAAAGAGCATGTGTGTAATCAACTACCCCATCCCCAAAGACACGTTGAAATAAGAAATAGCCAAGTGAATAGTTTCCCAATCATACCTAGAATTGTGGAATTTTATAGCTGAAAGAGACCTTAGAGCTCATCTGTCTCAATTTATTCATTTCATTGGTGAGAAAGTTGGAGAGCACAGGGAACATGTGTTCAGGGTCAAGGGTAAGGTCGGGGCAGAAGCAGAACTAGACCCAGGTCTCCCCAGCCTCATTCCAGGGTTGTGCACGGTGGCCTCGCCTAACCAGAGCAAAAGTCACATCGGCACCCCCACTCACGCTAATCCTGAACCTACTTCCTCCTCCCTATGCCCGCTATACAGTCTCATCAGAATATCCCAAGTGTGATGTTTCCAGAACAATTCTTTTTGAATGGAAAGTGGCAAAGCTGCTGTCTTTCAGCCATATAAACTGTCTTCTGGCCCCAAGAGAGGAGAAAAAGTGAAATAATAAATTCTCTAGAGGATACAGACTCAAGGACACCAGAGAGCTTTCTCATAAATTGCCTCTCCATTACGAGTATATTCACAACGGAGAACTCTAAATAAGATGAGGGAGAGGCTAATTCATTTTATAAACATCGCTTTAAATCTCTTCGTGTACCTGAGCCATGAAATTAATTATGACTGTGATGAAATGGAAAAAAAAAAAAGAGGTGTTTAAAACTGTAATGAATATTACCAGAGCCTACTTTCTTAACTGGTTTACTTGCCAAAAGATGAGTAGTTGATTTCATGAATCTAAATCTCCATATGCAAAACCAGATGATGGCAAATCACAATTAATCAGGTACTCAGCAGGAACTATATGTGATATGCTTATCAAAGGATGCCTTTTTGTTCTTCTAAAACAGAAGTAAGTACCCTATTGGGGCCAATATTGGGAAAATCCATCCTCAAATAAAAATATGAAATTGAGAGTGAGACCCTGTCTCTAAAAATAGCCAGGCTTTGTGGCGGGTGCCTGTAGTCCCAGATACTTGGGAGGCTGATGCAAGAGAATCACTTGAGCCCAAGAGTTTCAGGTTGCTGTGAGCTATGACACCACAGCACTCTACCAGGGACGACAGAGTGAGACTCTGTTAGAAAATGAAAAATGAAATTGCAAAGATGAGTCACCACTTCTCAACAAGTTTGTGTATCATGGAGCCTCTTCTGGAGATAGTCCAGATGTTTTCCTTCCGAATTTGGAGCTGTTGAAAAGGCCTATTTCTGACAATCTCCCTTTTGCAATGTAAAGACCAAAGCTTCCACCTGACTGTCAAGGGAGGACATTCCAAGAAGTCTCACATTTCATGCTACTTGATTTGAATAAGAGCCCACTTTGATGATGATTAAAATTTACTTATTGACATTGAACACTGCTTTCTTCTTTTCTCAAGGTCTTTTCTAAGTGGGCCCCTTGAAGCCTGTGGTAACGGACAAATCTAGTCCATGAATTAATTTCTGCTGACTGTAAACACACACACAATCAAAGTGACGTCCTAAGCATTCCATACAGCCTCGGGCAGCCCAGGGGAGAGTGGTGCTAATCAATAATCTATACACACGCAAGTTATCACAGGCACTGCATAAATAATTAATGATGAATATCACAGCAGCCACTGATGTTTACTGAACACCTTCCATGTGCCAGGCACTCTTCATCCTCTACAATCCCCACAACCCATCTCTGACAGAGGTAGAGTCATCATCACCTTTGTTGGCACATGGGGAAATTGAGGAAAGAGAAGTGAAATAACTTGCTTCAGGGGATGCACCTACCAGATGACAGAGTTAGGATTTGGTCCACATTTGTCTGACTCCAACCCTGAACTCTTGAGTAATTATTAGTCTGCTATCTTTTGAAGCGAGGAGGAGCAGAGATGCAGAACCCAGAACAGACAATAGGGTCTCATGGCCTGTGGCAGAGTATTCTGCCATGTCAAGAATGTCCCTTGGGTCTGCTTATTGCCCAGCTCCTTAATTCTCCCAGGTGGCAGGTTTGGCTCAGTCATTTGCCTCCGATGACTTCCACTCCTTTCTCCCAGCGGCTCTGCCACACTCTGTGGTCTCAGTTTTTCTAGGTCTTCCTGTGTCCTCTCAAATCAGAGCCAGTTTTAGCCTAGTCTGGGCCCTCACATGGGAACAGCAACCTCAGTAGGTCTCTGCTGAAGCACCGTGGTCTGCCTGGCAGGGAGAGGAATCTGGATGTATCGGACTTTGGAGAAACCCCCTCTCCAGTGGGGTAGCCTCCTGAGGGCTTTCCAAGGGTAACTTTGAGTATTTGTGACTGCCCTGAGAGTCTGAGATGGGCTTTGCTCAAGGAGAATGAGGTCAGCATAATGATCACTACCACTCACTAAATAGCAGTCGTACGCCAAGCTACATTTGGTTCAGCACGCATTGGTTTAGATTTTCATATATATTATATATGCTAGAAGCTTCCAAGCTTTCTTCCCAGTTACACGGTTGTCCTTAAAAGGAAGTGCCCAGCGATGTCCCCTCTGCCAGTGCCCACTTATGGGGCCTCCTGTATAAGGGAGGCCCCGGCTCAGCCTTGCTTTTGTGACTCAGGCTTTCTCTCTCTGCCTCATAGCTCTGCTTGTCTCAGGATGGACTGGTGGGCCCACTTTCTCCAGATGGCAGCTCCTGGCAATTTCAGCTTCCCAACTCCAGCAAAATGGACTCACACAGAAAGTACAACCTTTGGCTGCTTTGCTCAGTATATGACCATCAGACTTTGCAGCCTAATGAATATGTTTTGTATTTTTCCTAAAGCACTGGGCCCCATTATTTCTATCCATAGTAAATAACCCTATAAAAGTTGCTAAAAGAAAAATGAAAAAAAAAAAAAGTTTGTAGGGCAGAGGCAAGGTGACTTTTTAACTGGTGGGTGTACAGCAGGATGGAAACTCTAGAAACCAGCAATCTCAGTGAGTAAAGGAAAATGGGTTTGGTAAGTAAAGGTGAAAGGGGTTAAAAAAGGCTAAAAGGTGACCATGAGATATATTTAGAAAAGAAAGGTTAAAAAAGACATTGCTCAGCTATTCCCTGCAAACAGGGGTACACAGTGTGGCAAACATGTTTCAGGGGTGTCAAGAACCACCTCATGGAAGCACAGACGGGAGGACTGAGAAGCTTGTAAGAGCGTGTTCTTATCAGGCTGTAGTGTGGCTGTCCGACTACTTCAATGTAGTCAGAGGGACTAAACCAAGAGCTTTGTCATTTGAGTTCTAAAATACAATAGACGTGAGAAGCCCAACACGTCTTTAATTCCATTTTGATAAAGGAGACTTTGTTTTATCTGCCATTCTGTTTTCCTTCCCATGATTCTTACTGGGCAGAACCAAGCGGAGGGTATAGCACAAACTGTAAGACGGCCTTCAGCTGGGTGTGGTGACTCATGCCTGCAATCCCAGCACTTTGGGAGACTGAGGTGGGAGGATCACTTTGGGCTGGGAGTTTAAAACCTGCCTGAGCATGAGTAAGAGCCCATTTCTATTTAAAAAAAAAAAAAAAAAAAAAAAGAAAAATTAGCTGAGTGTGTGGTGGGCGCCCATAGTCCTGTTTGCTCTGGAGGCTGAGGCAGTAGGATCACTAGAGGGCAGGTGTTTGAGGTCGCTGTGAGCTATGTTGATACTACTGCACTCTACGTGGGCAACAGAGTAAGAACTTGTCCCCAAAACAGACAGAGACAGACAGGAGGCCTCGGTCCCAGGCAGGACTTACAAGAGCCTGAGAGTGAGGCCTCCTTAAATGTTGCACCCTGGGCTCTTGGTCCTCTCTAATAGCAGCAAAGTGGCCTCCTTTCCTAAAAGCAAAACGTTTTGGTAGTTTAGATTCAATCAATCATTTTGTCCCTCACATTTTAACCTGGGTTAATGAACTCAAACTAAAAATAAAGAATTCCATTTGTCTGTATAAGAGACAGATTTTTCTAAACATTAGGAGAAGAGAAAAGTACAGATTTTTCTAAACATTAAAAAAATAAAATCTTGAGTTTAAACATTAGTTCACCTAAGAAAATAGCCTAGCATTTTGGGAGGCCAAGTTGGGAAGATCACTTTAGCTCAGGAGTTCGAGACCAGCCTCAACAACAGCGAGACCCTCTCTCTACTAAAAATAGAAAAAATAGCTGGATATGATAATGGGCACCCGCAGTTCCAATTACTTGGGAGGCTGCTTGAGGCTCGGTGCCCGTAGCTCAATGAGTAAGGGTGCCAGCCACATACACCAAGGCTGGCAGGTTTGAGCCCAGACCAGGCCTACAAAATAACAATGACAACTCCAAGCAAAAAATAACCGGGCATTGTGGCAGGTGCCTGTAGTCCCAGCTGCTTGGGAGGCTGAGTGAAGAGAATCACTTAAGCCCAAGAGCTTGAGGTTTCTGTGAACTGTGATGTCACAGCACTCTACAGACGGCCACATAGTGAGACTCTGTCTCAAAAAAAAAAAAGAGTACTGCTTGAGCACAGAGTTTGAGGTCGCTGTGAGGGAAGCTGAGGTCATGGCCCTCAAGTCTGGGCAACAGAGTGAGACTCTGTTTAAAAAAAAAAAAAAAAAAAAAATCCAACAAAACAGGTCTGATTTCCATGCTGACAATCTGTCTCCCACAGTCCATGCACTCTCTAGACATCTTATGTTCATCTGCCTTATTAATAACTGGCTACAGCCTTTCCAATTTTCTCCTCTAATAGGCTTGCAGAGTTTTGTTACTTATCACATTATGAGCTCAATTTCTAAATTTTTATGTTACTCCTCTAATGCCCTCAGGTACATTGAGGGCTCACCTGAGTAACTCTGACGCTAATGAGGAAGGCTTTGCGGCACGCCCCAGCCTAGACAATGCCAGGGTGTCCTCTGAAACCTGGGTTAACTGTCGCTGGGCTGATTGACATAGCTCCATCATGAGAGGCTTTCTTTTTCTTTTTCTTTTTTTTTTTTATTATTGTTGGGGATTCATAGAGGGTACAAGAAACCAGGTTACACTGATTGCATTTGTTAGGTAAAGTCCCTGTTACAATTGTGTCTTGCCCCAAAAAGGTGTGGTACACACCAAGACCCCACCCCCTCCCTCTTTCCCTCTCTCTGCTCTTCCTTTTCCCACCCGTCCCTCCTTTTTTCTCTCTCTTCTCTCCCCCTTCCCAACCCCACCTGTGTCATTAATTGTCCTCATATCACAGTTGAGTACATAGGATTCATGCTTCTCCATTCTTGTGATGCTTTACTAAGAATAAAGTCTTCCTCGTCCATCCAGGTTAATACAAAGGATGTAAAGTCTACATTTTTTTAAAGGTTGAATAGTATTCCATGATGTACATATACCACAGCTTATTAATCCATTCCTGGATTGGTGGGCATTTAGGCTGTTTCCACATTTTGACGATTGTAAATTGAGCTGCAATAAACAGTCTAGTACAAGTCTCCTTATGATAAAAGGATTTTTTCCCTTCTGGGTAGATGCCCAGTAATGGGATTGCAGGATCAAATGGGAGGTCTAGCTTGAGTGCTTTGAGGTTTCTCCATACTTCCTTCCAAAAAGGTTGTACTAGTTTGCAGTCCCACCAGCAGTGTAAAAGTGT